>JAKTSP010000061.1:157760-172754 GCA_030580255.1 Yamadazyma sp. yHMH393
CACCAGGCTTGGAGGAGCCGGAACCTTTGGTGTAGGGGGTAGCGACCCGGGGATCTGGGGTGCAGACGTGGGGATCTTGTCCAGTCTGTTGTCTTTAAAGGACTTCAATTTAGGCATTCCTCCAGCAAATAAACTACCGAGCTGGGGAGGACCTCCAGTTGGCATTGCGCCCAGAGAAGCGCCACTGCCGCCACTGGAAGGTGGCGGTCCCAGAGACACAGACCCTGACAGTTTCGAGTCCAACACAGGCTTGGACTTATCCACTGTGACAGCTTTTTTCAACCTCATACCCTTTCTAATATCTCCCAAGAGAGCGTCTCTTCCAGCTGCATTTGGGGCAGGCATTGAAGCGCCAGATCCGGAAGACCCAGCCATTGCGGGTGGCGGTGGTGGTGGTGCTGGTGGACCTCCAAAACCTCCGGGAGGAGGCGGTGGGGGCGGTGGTGGTGGTGCTGGCATGAGTTTTGAACAAACGATAAGGTTTTGGAATTCAACGTTTATTTTTGGTTGAGAGTATATGATCCCAAATGCGACTCACGATACATTTATCCCGTGCACGACAATTTAACTATATATACATTAAAGATAAAAACAAAAACAAGATGGTGGTAGATGGTGGTTGATGGTGGTTGATGTTTGCATGTTGAGTCGATGCGTCATGCGTGGTTGTGTTCAAAGTATTCTGGGTTGGTTTTGTGTGATCCCAGCTTTGTATTTTTCCCAATTTTCGCTGAATTGGGAAAAACTCGGTTTGGTAATTCCTTTCGAAGTAGTCCATTCTTCTAATTGGAACCAGTCAGTAAGTCCTAAGTGTGTCCTCCTCTCATATGTCCTCTGCTTGCATGTCCTGTGGTCTCGTGTCTCGTGTCTCGTGTCTCGCGTGGTCCTGTCCAATTTCTTTGTCAAAGTCTTAGCTGTGCCTTGGCTTATCCTTCCAACAAAGCGATTATCTTCTTCTTCAAGACAGTCCATTGGAGGGCGTATTTGAATGCATCGACGTATTCGGCCAGCATCACCAACTCTTTCTCTTCCCATTGGCGTAGAAGATCGTCCGCTCCGTACACCAAGTGCTCTTCAGAATGTTTTCTAAGGAGCATGGTTTTTTTGCTGTGATCCTGCATCATTACGTAAAGAAGCCGTCTTCTGTCGATGGCATCAACTTCGTGTTTCTTTACTTCCTCGAGCTGAAGCTTCCACTCTCTGATCTTTTCCTCTCTGGTGGTAGCGGTGCTTTTGAGTTGAGTGCCATTGAGATGTTGTTCCAGCTGACCCTCATTTTTGGGTCCAACATCATCATCAGCACCAACTGCTTCAACGCTAGCATCTTCGACGAATGCAGAATCAGTTAAGGCAACATCCATAGTATCCCCTGAAGCATCTTTGTTGTCAACATGTCTTTCGTTTGGGACCAATTGCTCACTCACCTGAAAATCGTCGTCATCAATTTCTGCAGTGGTTGAAGAAGAGTGGGCCTGGAAAGAAAAGCATCTCAGGCTCTCACTTGGAGAATGACTTAATTCGACCTTTCCAGTAAGGAAAGCATCATTGAGTGGGGTGGCGAGTGGGGCAGTGGTCTTTGTTTCCTGACATGTTTCATTTTTTTGCTCAGGGGATTCTGTGTTTGGTTCTTTGTGGCAAGGGACAGCTTCAGTTTCAACAGGGTTTGTGTCACTAGGTGCGAGGTCGTGGCATGGAGCAGCTTGTTGTGGCTCGTCGTGTGGGCCCCAGAAGTCCCAAAGTTCTGGGACATGTTTGTGGTCACGACGGTCCACCTTGTAAATTTTGCAGCCAGTTTCGGAAGCAACATCAAGCTCGTTTGTCAAGAACCGGGAGTCGGTTAAGTACGTCAACATCACAACGGGGCAGGTTGGGGCCGTTGGGAGCTCGTCAAACTCATCATCGGCCCAACCCAGCTCGTAAGGTTCCATTCTAAATTTGCACAAGTGCACAAACCTTTTGGCTTTGACTACCACTTTTTTAGACACTTTTTTAGACATGGACTTGACTTTCTTCAACGAGACGGAGATTGAGGGTTTAAGGACTGGTTTTGTTTGGATTTTTGGGACTTTTGGGGTTTTTTGGACTTTTTGTTTTGGGACGACTTGTTTGATTTGGGGCTTAAGTTTTTGTGATTTGGTTTTGGGAGTGAGTTGGTTGGGGTGGGTTTGGTCGACAACAATGTCAACGGGGACGGTGGTGGTGGGGGTTTGGTTGCTCTCGTGGAACAACTGAGTAAACATTTTCGGTGATTGGTAGTTGTAATCGGTGATAACGTTTACTGAAGGTCTTATTAAAATTATAATAAGAAAAAAGGGGGAAGAACAAAAAGAAAATTACCGAAGAGGGAGCCTCAGTATGCTTTTATAGTGGTATTCTATTTGTGTCTGCTGTGCTGGAATTTGCTGTTTGTGTACAGCAGCAGTGTTCCCATCAATTTTTTGCAGCCATTGCTTACAAAGACAACTGGTTTTATGTACAGTTTATTTTGTGCCCCATGTAAGGTTATCGTACCCGAATAGCCACGGTCCCACTGTGTGTCTCACAAGCACCATAGATACGCCCAAAACCAATTGTTGTGCCAAAATTAGCGTGCACAAGGTATCCTCTCTCAAGGGCCCGAACCACACAAGATTTAGATTGATGATGGTCATATTAGTGAATTTGGAGATGGTTCCATCTTCGTTATACTGTAGCTTGATCAACCTGAAAACCGACAAGATCTGGAGCATCAATTTCTGGAGACCGTTGGCCTTCTTAAGTTGACCATAACTTGGAGACATCAACCCCGTTTCAGCATTGAACTGAGGTAGCCTGTGTCTAGGACAAGGGACAATGTGGAACAACTGGGGCACTGAATAGATGAAATTTATGATCTGTGGGAGGAAGAAAAGTAACAACGTCTTTGAAAAATGGCCTAAGATACCCACCAACGCAAACACCATACCACTGAAGTAGCAGTAAGTATCCCCCACAAACACTTTCGAAGGGTACCAATTGAACTGGAGCAATCCAAGCGACACTCCCATGAACGGGAGCAAGAATATCACCGAAAACAAGTGGGAATCGTAAGCAGCATGTGTGACATCATTAGACAACAAATACCAAAAGTCGTTAACCAAAAAGATAATTGCCAACACCACGGACTGGCCCACCTCAAGCCCATTGATACCCGCAAGGATGTTTATGGAATTGGGGCAAAATATCGATATAGCCGACATGTAAATGTAGTAGAAAACACCCAAATCAAGCAATTTGGGGCTACCTTCAGGAACCACATAGTCGGAACTCAAAGTACTAAACGATAACCCTGTGACATAAGTAACAATATGGTTTCCCAACCGGATGAGATAATTGGCGCAGTCCAAAACAATGTCGACTTTTGGGACTAGTCTTGTCAACGTGGCAGGCACCACTACCGATGTCACACTAAAATCAACATAGTACACGATCAATAACGGTAAAGAAGCAACGGCGGGCAAGAAAAACTTATGTCTCCACCTAATGTCAAACAAGTCATCGAAAAGTCCCAAAAGAATCGTCCCCTGTAAGCATATGATGGCACTCAAGTATTGCGCCAACTTATTGTGTGGAAATAGAGTGGTATTGTCAATCGAATTGTATTGATCCAAGTAGTTTTTGGATTGGTACGCCTCATTGGACAAGTTGGAATACGACACCAAATACTTGAAGAAAACAAACGGGATCAATCCGAACATCATGAACAAGTATGTTATAGCACTCACTACCCCCATAGATTCGGGAATGTCTTTACCAGGACCTGCTTTGGAAAGATCTCTTCCTTTCAAACCTATGCGAATGAACAGGTCTCCCACACGAGGAATTAGCGACACCGTCAAAAGATAGCCCACTATACTGAACGCCACCGATGTCCTGACGGGGCTGTTTGGTGTTATCATCGACACGGCCCCGGCCAACAATAGCACTTTCAACCAAGTGTACATAGTGTATTTGTTTTATTACGTTTAATAAGATTTCACGAAACCGCGATAGTCAACAAAAACTTAAACTACCTGGACTTGTTTGATAAAATTGTTAGTTTGACATGAAGCCGTTTATAACCGGGCATGAAGAGCTCGTACACGACATAAAATACGACTTCTACGGCCGACACATTGCCACGGTTTCCTCCGATCAACACATCAAGGTGTTTGACTTGGATGGGGCCGCCAATTCGTGGGTTTTAAACGATCTGTGGAAAGCCCACGATTCGCTGATAGTGAAAGTCAGTTGGGCCCACCCGGAATTTAGCAGCTCCAAAATTTTGGCGTCGTGTTCTTACGATAGAACAGTCAAACTTTGGCAGGAACAGCCAGACGAATTACAGGGATCGGGGAGAAGGTGGATGAAATTGACTACTTTGGCCATTGAATCTTATGGTCCTGTTTACGATGCGGTATTTGCCCCAAATCATTTAGGTTTCAAGCTAGGATGCGTGGGAAGCGATGGGATATTCCGTATATATGAGTCACTAGAGCCATCAGATTTGAGTAACTGGACTTTGACCACAGAAATCCCCATTTTGAATCAACAATTGCCGGCCAAAAACTTACAGAGTAGTTTTTGTATTGAATGGTGTCCTGCCAAATTTACGAAGACAGAGAAATTCATCGTGATAGCGTTAGACCAAGGGTTTATCTATTCGTCGTTCAGAGACTCCAAAAAGAAAGAACTTCCGTCTGTCGGTGACGATGAAGATGATGACGATAATGATGAAAACGATAGTATCATAAGATACAAAAAGATATGTAATCTACCAGAGCATAACGGGTTGATCAGAAGTGTGAGTTGGGCACCATCTATGGGAAGAGGATACCACTTGATAGCCACGGGGTGCAAAGATGGGTACGTGAGGATATTTAAGGCCACAGAGTCTAACAACGGGCAAGACCTTAAAATCGAGACGGTAGCCAGACTAAACGACCATAAGGGTGAAGTTTGGAGGGTCAGATGGAACTTGACCGGGACTATATTGAGTAGTGCTGGGGATGATGGTAAAGTGAGATTGTGGAAGTGTAATTACTTAAACGAATGGAAATGCATGAGTATAATCAACAGTAGCAATAGAGACCAAAATCGGACGATACAGGAAGAGGTGGAAACATCCAAGTGAGTATAATCTGGCATGGTGGGTTTGATTCTATTATTTATCAATGTACAACTTATGACAATCATCTTACAACTTTCTAGACTTCTTCTGGATTTTTTTAATAGGCTTGGAAATGGGCTTGGAAATGGCTTCCAACTCGTTCCACAATTCTTCTTCTTCCTCTTCTTCTTCCTCGATGTTGAGCCTCTTCTTCTTACTAAGTTTTGGATCGGAAACCGCTTCACTGTCCTCTTCGTCGTCACTCAATATTATAATACTGGAAATCTGTGTTTGCAAGTACACTTTTGCAACCAATTTTCGGGTGTTGATATCGAACACTCTCAAATATCGGTCTAAACCTCCTGTGGCTACATACTTATCTTCAAAGTTGAAGATTGAGTGGGTAGCACCGGTATTACCACCCTCAGTGAACTTCCCGAGTAGTTTCACCGAAGGCCTTCTCAATTCACCTGCAGACGCTGAAATTATTTTCACGGCGTTGGGGTCTATTTTCGTAAGAGAGTATTTACCGATGAAGCTCGTGGTGTCACTCAAAACAACGTCTTCTCCGGTCAATGCAGCTTGGATAATCGGTTTCTGACAAATTTTGAAGTCATGAACCGGCAGTTTGGATTCTGTGGTGTCGTAAATACGTAACTGGCCGTATTTGGTTACTGTTATGAATTTTGTTTCTTCAAAGAATTTGATATGTTTAATGCTCACAGGAACTCTTAAGTCAAGGAAGTCGTTTTCCACGTTCTCTGCAACAAATACAAATTTAGGATCAAATTTGGTCTTCAAAAACGTTTTCTTATTTGGCTTGTCGAACAATGAAATCATTTTTACGTCGAATTCTTCTCCACCAAATGCAAACTGATTGTTTGTGTATATGTTGTACTCGAAAGAAGCTATGATTTTGCCCTTATCATCATCATGGACAGGTAAATCGATCGCTTTAAACTCAAACAGTTCCAAATCAACCACGAAAATCTTGCATGTTTCAAATGCAACGATAACGGAGTTGAACTCAGAATAACTTATCAAGGAGATTGGCTTATCCTCACTAAGCTTAATTTCCTTCACAAGCTCATAGCCAGCCAAGTTGTAGATGCATAATACCCCATGTAACCTTAAGGTGACCAAATAGTCTTCTATCACGACCATATGAATAACTCTCGACTTTATAGACGAAACTGGCTCCGTACACACTTTTGTGACTGCCATTGGTTTTATTCCATCTTTCTTGGAGGTATCTGTACCTTTTGGGCAAATCACCTCTTTTACAAGACCAGTTTCGTCACTGGAAACTAACACTTTCATTGAGATGAGATATTTTTTTAGTGCATTTTTTGGTGTACATTTTTGTAGTTGTTTTTCGCATCGCCAAATTTTTGACTGCAAATAGTACCGATAGCGTTAATGACGCTGTACTTGTTGAATTTTGTTTCGAAGATTTACTCTTTTGACCAATTTATGTTCATTTCATGCTTTCTCATGTTTGATAGATTTTTGGAGATTTTTGGACCCCTTTTTGACGTATCTGTAACAGCAGTGTTCTTTAAGTTGCAAATTTTACTTTTGTAAGAATTGCAAATACTATTTGATACACGGGAAGATTTTTTGAATTTTTCATTTTTACCTTGAAAAACAATGGGCGTGTAGAAGGGCTAGTACACAAAGTACTTTGACTACACTATTAGGCAATAAAAAAGAATGAAAAGAATTTGGATCTAGGTCCCTGATGGAGTAGGATTTTGTGCGTGCGATTCTTAACTATGTGAATCTTTTCGTGCTTTTTGTCTCAAGTTGGTGCCCATTTGGTGCTCAAATCGCAAATTGGTTTTAAGACGGGCTTTGCGCACAGAGCTATACTAAAAAGCTCCCTAGTACCTACGCCTAGTCTACTTCTTTGAGCAAGTAGGGCTAGACAAGAAGTAAGAGACGTAGAGGTCCTTCCCTATGAGAATCGCAGTGCCAACAGATCCCATTTTGACTCCATTTCTACACCGAAATCGTTGAAGCTTCTCAAGTAGAAAGCGAATACACTAGAAATACACTAGAATGTACCCAAATATCTATGTCCAGTCTCCGATGACATAGACCTTCTTTCAGTAGGATACCTTTTTGGTAGGTACACATAAATCACAAATAGGTCCCTTGGCCCAGTTGGTTAAGGCGCGGAGCTAATAACTCCGAGATCAGCAGTTCGATCCTGCTAGGGACCACTTTCTTCTTGGGCGTGTGGCGTAGTTGGTAGCGCGTTCCCTTAGCATGGGAAAGGTCTCCGGTTCGACTCCGGACTCGTCCATTTTTTGCTTCCAACAGGCTTGGGGTACTCAATACGTACAGCTGGCATGTTTTTTTTTGAAAAGGTTTAGTTCCTGGCGTTCAGGTAGTAGTTTTTGAGATAGCGTTAAAGATATCATAATCGCGAGCCAAAAAAAACATTCTTCCAAATTTGAGGAACCTTATCAGCTTAGCCCGCAAAGCGAACATTTTGTGTTCTTATAAAAAGCTTCCAGTCCTGAAGTCATGTACAATAATCATAAGGACACGATACGGTCGTCCAGTGGATTTTACTCGGCCCCTAATGGCGCCTCACATAAGCACACCGATTCCTCAGTTAGTGCACCACCGGAGCATTTATCAGAGTTCTATTCATTCATGAACAACAAATCCAACACTTCAATCTCCCCTCAACATAGTCCCAACGTCAGAGACGTCTCACAGGCCGAGTTCCGGACCAAGAGGTTAGCAAGACAACCCTCTTTGAATACATTCACGTCATTTACTCCATCTGTGATGGACTTGCCCAACATTTTAACGTCCAAAGACTTTCAAGCTTCTATTGAGAGTTATGAAAACGTGCTAGCGAAGGCCGAAAACATGAGAAAAGCATTGCTTATGGTATCGGATGCATCTAGTGAGTTTGGCCAAGCGTTGGAGGATGCGATAAATGAGAATCCCAAGGTCAATAATAGTAAGCAAGTATCTGATGGACTTATCAACGCAGGCAGCTTACAGTACATTGTGGGCAGCAACAACCAAATATTGAGCAGGTTATTGGAACAGGATTTTCAAGAGCCGCTAAAGAAGGAAGTTATAAAGTTGAAACAAGAGTATACGACGAACCATGAGTACTATCAACAAGAAGTTAGGGCCAAATCCCGGGCTCTTAGGGTGAAAGAGTTGGAAAATATTCGGCTCTCCAAACTGAAAACGAGGAACTTGACCGTTTACAAGAACAATTTAATGAACCTCACCAGTCAATTAGATGAGATTGACAGGCTTAAGTATGACTATTATTTGGAGGTAAATTCACTTATTGAGAATTTCAACCAAAAGCATTTATTAATTCGAACAGGGTCGATTATCCGGGCGGAGTTGGAGCTTTTTGAAGGGATAGCCAGGAAAGGATGGTCTGGCGGAGGTCTTGATAAACTTCTCGAAATATCGCCGGATTTGTTTGCAGTGGATCTTGAAGAAGATGCTCAAAATGGTTCAAATGGCAATGCCCCAGAAGATGGGCTCGGTCGGCACGATAGTGCAACCATGGATAGCATTGACGAGGATGGTGAAAGCACCAGCAGCCGAGATATTGGCGATAAGGATACACCCAAGTTGAATCCTAGTCAAACGTTGGAGACGGTGAAATTAGAGCCGCCTTCCACTCCCCGGGGCAGAGTGTTCAGCGGCAGTGGCACTGATGAGGACTATAATGATTCAAGATCAGGTAGCCCGTCGAAAACGACTAAAGAGGGTGGTTTAGATGTTTCTACGTCGTATATTGAGAGGTTCAAGGGAGAGTTGGGCTCGCCCAAAGAATTTGAAGATACACAAATGGACGAGTCGTTCTCGCTACCGAAAGTGAATGGGGAGTCTCTTGTTAGTTCACAGGGAAAGGAGAAGGATTATCTGAAGGAAAACATACTAGACGATATTGAATGAGGAACTTTCTCAAACTGCACAAAACTCAATATGCTTCAAATAAACTAATAATATCAATTTTGAAAACGTCTTGAATGGTACTGAACTCTGATCAAGCTTTAAACCCGTTTGTTTGCTTTTAATTTCAGGCAGGCTGTTACCCTGGCTTTTCTGCCGTAACCTCTGCCTACCACCTACCACCTTCATCCAGGTGCAACTTTTTTCCGTCTAATCTATAAAAGAACCAAATAACAAAGCTAATTTGCACGTTTATATGTAAACCGTAACCCAGTTTGTGAACCTGCATATCAAATCTGGCTGTGAAGGTTCTTCGATGCTCTTGTATTGGTTTCCTCCTCGTGTTGTTGAAATATAGTGCTCCCGTACGGTGACGGATTACAGGTTACCAAATAAGAATGGCGCTGCTTTACTTGTTTGGTTCAGAGAGGCGAGCACAAAAGACAGAGAAACTGGCTATATATATAATTTTCGGGGAGGGGGGCTTTCCTTATAGAGTTGAATCCTCAATTATTTGGCTCTAGGTTGATCAAGTTGCAAAATGTGCCGTATTTGTGTGTCCTCTGATCGTATTCCCAATCTAGTTGGATCTCCTGTGTTCACTTTGTGTCATAAGGTTATCGTGAAATAAAAGTTGTAGATTGTTTCTGACTTTGAAAACGGAGTGATAGGCACCTGCTGCATCCACGTAGGAAGTTCACCATCCCTATCGGCTTTGGAAAAATCCCAAGTTTACAAAAAATTGTGTGATGCCTCGTGGCTGCAAAAAAAATTTTGTGTGTGCTCAGTCCGTTTCACAACACTACACCATCAACATCTGGGGCTACAAGGTCTTAGAGTTGAAAAGGTCTTTTTTTAAGAGACGCGGTGCTGCATTGTATCTTTTCGATGTATTTCGATATAAGTAAGAGAGCTTTTAGGGGGAAGCAGTCGAGGTTCGGGAAACAAAAGAAGGGGACTCTTGGATGTCACTAGGACTCTTTACAATCACTTTTGGGCTCGATTCTGACTTCACCAGTGGTTCCATGGGTTTCAACCCCCACTTGGCAAGCATTGTGATGTCTTCTTCCCAGCCATTGCACATGGTAGTCAACATTTTTTCCCCGGTGAAGATGGCATTACATCCAGCCATAAAACACAAAAACTGTTCGTGTTCTTTCATGGTATACCGACCAGCAGCCAACCGAATTATAGAATCCGGCATGGTCAATCTTGCGGTGGCTATAGTTCTTATAATCAGATCTAAGCCCAACTTCTTTTCTGGATTTAACTCCTTCTCCAATGGAGTGCCCTTAATTGGCACAAGTCTATTTATCGGTAAAGATTCCGGGTGCTGATCCATAGTAGCCAAGGTGTGGATAAAGGAGACATGGTCATCTTCAGTTTCTCCCATACCCAAAATCCCACCTGTGCAGGCTTTGATACCTGCTTTCCTAACGTTCAGTAACGTTTTCAACCGGTCGTCGTAGCTCCTTGAAGTAATCACCTTGGGGTAGTACTCCCTAGAAGTATCGATATTGTGGTTGTAAGCTGTCAATCCTGCACTGGCCAAGGATACAGCTTGCTCCTCATCTATCATACCCAAGGTTACACAGGTCTCCATGTTCAACTCCTCATTGATCCTCGAAACCATTTGCTTGATGTTCCGAAGAGCAGATTTCCGTCCATGCATGTCCCTCCAAGCAGCCCCCATACAGAAACGAGTGGAGCCGTTCAATTTCGCTTTGGTGGCTGCTTTCATAACGGTCTCAACATCTAAGAGCTTTTCAGCTTTGAGTCCTGTGTCGTTACGAGTCAGCTGGGCACAGTATTTACAGTCTTCACTGCAACCCCCAGTTTTGATCGATAATAACGTACACAATTGGACTTCATCGTGCTTGTGGAACTTACGATGTTGTATTTGTGCACTGAACATCAAGTCAGCCAAAGGTGTGGTGTATATAGACTTTATTTCCGACATTGTCCAATTGTTTTTAGGCTTAGTCAACGAAAGGGCGTGGCCAACAGTGGAAACACTCCTGTGGGGAGTGAAACCCTTGATGTTCATTCTGAAAAGCGGCATGTTCAGGTAAACTTCGGTGGTATTTTCGATTATTGTCTTCGATTATTTGACAGCGCTATAATTGGAGAATCGAATAATCAAAAAACGCCGGCATTAGCTCATGCTGTTACAGGGTGCAAAATCGGGGTGCAAAAACGGGGTTGAATCATCTTGAGTCATGGACAGCTGTGGGGGTCGTAGGGTTATAGCCCTATGATTCTCATTAATCATCGCACAACCGCGTGTGCGAACCAAGCAGAAAAATTGCCGTTTTTGTGTTCGCAAACTACCTATGGTCTACTACTTGAGAAGGAAAAAATTTATTGAAAAATTTCAACCTATTAACTAATACAAAATGGCTCCAATCGTATGTATACTAACTCCAAGCTAATGACTGACTAGTCTTCGAACGGGTTGAAACGCAACCATACATAATCCTCATATACACAGGTACCTTGAAGTAGGAGGATGTACTTTATAGTGGTACAGATAAGGTGATTTTTTTCCAATGCCATCATCTCAGATTTTTTCACATATCAGACTTGGTGGTGAATGTAGTATGTTATATACCTTTCACCAACAGTTTGAAGTGGGTTCAGATGAAGGAGTGTTGGATTTCACACCTATGTTTTTTTGTTATGTTTTTCATGTTTCAAAGTTTAACATCGATTTAAAAACTCGTTGGTAATGCACTAAACCCGTCCCAAGGCTATTCTGTCATTATCTCAAAAGATAATCGTGCAGTAGGCTAACATGGACATTATAGACTTCTAAAAAATCCAAGGCTGCTAAGAAATTCGTCGTTGACTGTTCTGCTCCAATCGAAAACGATGTTTTCGACCAAGAATCTTACGTCAAATACTTAGTTGAACACATCAAAATCGAAGGTCTTGTCGGTAACTTAGGTGACGAAATCTCTGTCTCCACCGACGGTAACAAAGTTGTTGTTGTCGCCAACGCCAAATTCTCCGGTAAATACTTGAAGTACTTGACCAAGAGATACTTGAAGAAAAACCAAATCAGAGACTGGATCAGATTCGTCTCCGTCAAACAAAACCAATACAAGTTGCAATTCTACAACGTTGGTGAAGACGAAGAAGAAGAAGACGAAGAATAAATCATTTAGGTTTTACCATTAATACGACTCTGTGTATACTAGGTATGTCTTGAAATGAAAAACATAACATAATCTCATAATCCTTTGATCTAGAATCTAACATTCAACGTAAGCCGAACTTTATACTTTCAAACACCAAATCTCTAACTTTTTTACCGTGCAGAAAATGGCTCACATTTCTGACTAGCCGCGACCGCTACCGGGGCAGGTCCCCTAAACCCAAATCCTGCATATACCAACACGCCAGGTTTGTTTTGCCTTATTTGCAAGCCCGTCCATTGGACAGTTCGAGGTTCATTCGTTTTCCATTGGCTTGCAACGCAGCTTGTGAACTTATATCATCGGCACAGGTGGGTCACTGCTACGTATAGGATCTACTGATTTTATTATCTCCACTTCTTCTGTAAATCTTGCTTATTGGGGTAAACGTGAATGGTTTCAAAACTATGCTCCTGCATATAACTCCGCTGCCTGTGCAAAAAAAAACTTGTCGCTCAAGCGTTTCTTTTTTTTTGTCATTTGTAACTGTTTAAAAAGACAACTTTGGCTACAACCTTTTTCTTCTGTTTGGATTTGTTCTTGAAACTTACAAACCGTTGAAGTATTTTCAAAGATGGAAGCTATTACTCGAGTCTCAATGAAGGTTTGTCCTTTCGTCAGATCTCAAAGCGCCCAGGGTTTACGCCAAATTAGTCAACAATCTTCTTTGGCAAACGAAGCTCGTCAGTGTCCTTTCATGAAACAAGCCATGAAAAACAAGCAACAGACCAGAAATTACTCTTCTGCTACCAAGCCAGTCAACGCTACTGCAGCAGCAGCCACTTCTTCTTTGAAAACTGGCACTTATGCCTTTAAAGGTGATCAATTGAAAGAGGTCCAGGTAGATTTGTCATCGAATGAAAAGTCTTTTGACTACCAAGGGTTCTTGGACGATGAATTGACCAGAAAAAGAAACGACAAGTCGTACAGATTTTTCAATAACATCAACCGTTTGGCCAATGAGTTTCCAAAAGCTCACAGAACTCAAGAAGACAACAAGGTCACCGTTTGGTGCTCCAACGATTACTTGGGAATGGGTAGAAATGAAACCACTATGCTCAAAATGAAAGAGGCCTTGGACAAGTATGGTGCCGGTGCCGGTGGGACCAGAAACATCGCTGGACACAACCAACATGCCATCAAATTGGAGGCGGAGTTGGCTGCTTTACACAAGCATGAAGCGGCGTTGGTGTTCTCTTCTTGTTTTGTGGCCAATGACGCAGTGTTGTCTTTGTTAGGACAAAAATTGAAGGACTTGGTGATCTTCTCCGACGAATTAAACCATGCCTCCATGATTCAAGGGATCAGAAACTCCAGAGCCAAAAAACACATTTTCAAACATAACGATTTGAATCATTTGGAATCTTTGTTGGCACAATACCCTCAAAACACACCTAAGTTGATCGCTTTTGAATCGGTTTATTCTATGTGTGGTTCCATCTCACCCATCGAAAAGATCTGTGATTTGGCTGAAAAGTATGGTGCCTTGACCTTCTTGGACGAAGTTCACGCCGTTGGCATGTACGGTCCTCACGGTGCCGGTGTTGCTGAACACTTGAATTTCAACGAACATTTGAAGGCTGGAATCACTGGCCTCCCAGCTAGTGCTGACAGTGTCATGAACAGAATCGACATGGTCACTGGTACATTAGGTAAAGCTTTCGGTACTGTTGGAGGGTATGTCACCGGGAAAGCTAATTTGATTGACTGGTTTAGATCTTACGCCCCAGGGTTTATTTTCACCACCACTTTGCCCCCTGCCATCATGGCCGGAAGTGCTGAGTCTATCAGATACCAGAGATCCACTTTGCAAGACAGAGTCTCTCAGCAAAAGAACACCAGATACGTTAAGAACAATTTGAACGATATTGGAATCCCCGTCATTCCAAATCCTTCCCATATCGTCCCCGTTTTGGTGGGTAACGCCGCAGATGCCAAGAATGCTAGTGACTTGTTATTGGAGAAGCATAACATCTATGTGCAGGCCATTAACTTTCCTACCGTTCCAATTGGTGAAGAAAGATTAAGAATCACTCCCACTCCAGGTCATGGACCTGAATTATCCAACCAGTTGATCAGTGCTTTGGATTCGGTATTTAACGAGTTAGACTTATCCAGAATCAACCACTGGGAATCTAAAGGTGGTTTGTGTGGTGTGGGAGATGCTAGTGCTCAGAAAGTTGAACACATTTGGACCGATGAGCAATTGGCTTTGTCCGATGATGCATTGAACAGAAACGTTTTCAATCCTGCCATCGACTCCTTGGCCGTCAGTTCCGGTGTTGCCGCCTAAGCACAACTTCTACCACCCCTTCTATTCCGTTAAGGTCCTTCTAGTTTTTTCCACTTCATTGAAGTTTTTCTAATAGTTCCTAAACCAATTGCAAAAAAACATCTACCTTTACCTTGAAACTATCTTAACCTCTTTTTTTTGTAGATACGCGACAAAAATCTTTTTTTTGCAAAATAAACAAGACAACTACAAAAATGGTGCTTGATTCGGGCCAAGTTATACGAATCTACACCATGAGATTGGTGAACTCGCTTGTGCCCCTTGAGTTTGGAGACGAGTACAGACAGAGCTTGGTTAACGAACTTTTGTCGCAGTTCAATGTGCCGTCTCAAAACGCAGCCTCGGGGGATCTAAATCTGATTATACAGGAATACAAACGCATCTTTATCAGCAGCGGGAAACAGAACGAATGGGTGCAGTTCAACACTATTATCAAGCTGTTGTTGGAGATG
>JAKTSP010000061.1:172774-209794 GCA_030580255.1 Yamadazyma sp. yHMH393
CAAGAGTTATTTGGTATTTTTGGGGACATTGAAAGGGGCGTCCGCTCCTAAATCAAGCGGGTTGAAGAGCTCGGGTTTTGTGAGCCTAAGCTCACCACGAGTATCCTCTGCCAGCTCGCACATGAACCCCAGATCTGCACAGATGGGCCTAGAATCGTCGCCCTACAAAAGTAACTTGAACTTCGATGGCGGGGTTTCTATGGAAGAGATCATCAAGCCTTATTACGACACCCTCGATGAGCGGTTCATTCTCCAATATTTATCATATACACTACTCGGCATTGACTCCAAGGTGTTGTCGTTCGTTGATGATGGCACCGATATACGTGTGGACATTCCGCTGTCTATTAATAATAGCTATTCCCAACTTTTGGGAAAGATGGTGGAGCCAGCGTTGATCTATATCAAATTGAAGAAAACAGTTTCACAAGCTATGGCTGGAGGAGCGGGATTGACGCCAATCAAAACGTCGTTTGTTTCATATCTAGAGCTGGAACTCAATGGGTATACGAGGTTTGTTAATCAACAGAGCACAAAACAACGAGAGCAAGACCAGTCAATGATACAGGTGTACAACGAATTGTACCCCATGATCCTGAAGTTACGATTACTCTACCATTTGGCGAGTAAACTAACGCTAAGTGGGTACGACTTCCTTCAGACCACATACCAACTAACCAAATTTGGCGACAGCAGCATAAGGCGATTGAGTGAAACCATATTCAACGAGATATCCAGTGAGTACTACGAGATACTTGAAAATTGGATTTTAAGAGGTGAATTGATAGACATAAACCAGGAGTTTTTCATAGAGTTCGATGACCAGGCAGATAACATCCAAGACATTATTGTTTATACGCCCAAGAAGGTACCCAACTTCTTCATCACCATTAATAAGAATATCGGGTTCAAGATATTTCAGATCGGGAAGATCTTGATCTTTTTGGGCAAATATTGCAAGGAGTTACAATACGTCAATGACTACACGGTAAAGTATTCCAATTTCATTTATGAGAACAATGCAGGGTTGAAGACGATGGACATAAATGCAATCAATGATCTCATCAATAATCAATACAAGGAATTGGTGAATTACCTTACATTCATCGTTCACGGAAAGTTCGAATTAATTATGCATTTGGAGAATTATCGTAAGTTTTTGTTGATGACGTCCAATGACTTCATAGACGCCCTTATGTTGAAAGGGTACGACTTATTCAACCAGCCGTCCAACCAGTTGACAGGAAATCAATTATCGAGGGTTCTAGCAGAGTCAATAGGCTATTCGAGTGTGAAGAATTACAACATTGACACTAAAAACCGGCTCGATGCCCGGATTTTGAGTCTTAGCCATGGGAACATCGGGTGGCAGGTAGTAACAATGGAATACAGGGTGGACGATTTACCGATAAGTTCCATAATAAACTACAAGGATGCTGCCATCGAGTATTTGAAGATGTTTAATTTTCTTTGGAAGTTGAAGCAAGCGAGTTTTGTGTTGAACTTAAACCATACAGAAAGCATGAATTTGAAGAAAAATGACTTGAAACAGTTCAATATTCAGTATATAAAGTCCAAGAATAGCGACGCTTTGGGCTACAAAAACCTCAAGATAAGGTACTTAGTGAGGGCTTTCCGGAGTGTCAATTTGATGAGGAGTAGGTTGGTAAAATTCATCAATAACTTGACGGATTACTTGATCTTCGAGATCAACAATAACTACAACGACCATATTGACACCTTCTACAAGAATAAAAACGTGAAGAAGTTTAGCGTCAATCCTCACTTTACTAGTTTGATTGAGAAGGACCCATTTCACTTACCACCAGTAAGTCTAATTCGGAATAACCTAAACGAGTTGAATTTTGAGGAATTGATTAACTCCAATACCAGCTACATGAAAAAGTTCAATTTCAAAGTTTTGGACAGTGAAGTTATTGGCAAGTCGGGTGAATCCTACATTAATCAAATTTACAAGATTTTCGAGTTAGTATACCAATTTATTGGGAGCAATGAGGAATTTCACACTAGACTTATCGAATATATCACGTTGTTGAACATCGACAAGAACTGGGATTTGGAGGAGATTGACAATGATTTCAATTACGTGGAAATGAGGCTAAAGGAAATCGTTAACCAAATCAGTTTCGGTATCTTCAAAGACTTCAACCTAAACCTAGAGATCTTGATCAAGGATTTCAGAAGTGATTTGGATTTGAAAGAGTTGAGCAAATTGTGGTAGGACTTGAAGTTGTGGAGTGACGGCAAGCGAAGTCGAGTAACTCATGGTGGAAAAATACAATCCTTGGCTTTTCCTTTACTCCGATGGAATGTCTGTCTTTTGTATTTATGTACTTTTATTTGTGATATAAGAGGGTTTAAACTCCGAATGGTGTCCTGGTAAACTTTTGACCCCACAAAACGGCCAATGCACGACTTTGCATAATCACTCTTTATCTTTTATTTCCTGCACTCGGCCGCTGAAGAAAAAGCCACCGAGCAAACACGAACGTAGGCACCACAAATCGACCTTTTGTAGCCCGTTTGACGACACTTTCAACAAAGCCGAAAAAAGGCACAAGTACGCCACGCCGTTGGTAACCGAGTTGATGGCCGGTGCCAAAACCTTGTACTTGTACCCTCTGAATATGACACCATCGTGCCCGAACCATATTCATATGATTTAGGGACGAGCTCATAAGCAAAAAGTTAAATGTCCGAGGACAAAGGTTGAAAAAAAATACATATAAATAGGTTTGAATCGTCACTTTTTTCTACCTCCTTTTTTTTTGTTCCTATCAACTTTTGCTTTCCAAATTAATAGAGATCTGATAGAAAATGGAAGAAGTCGATAGTGCTTTGGTAGATAACGTCAAATCGTTCGCCGCTGGTGGATTTGGAGGTGTCTGTGCTGTTTTAACAGGACACCCTTTCGATTTAGTTAAAGTCAGGTTGCAAACTGGTGTTTACCAGCTGGCTATGACTGGGATCAAATCCACTCTTGTGAAAGAAGGGTTACCTGGTTTCTACAGAGGGGTGGTGCCTCCTTTATTAGGGGTTACTCCCATGTTTGCTGTTTCTTTCTGGGGTTACGATGTGGGTAAAAGAGTCGTGGGTTCTGCTACAGGCCTCAATGCCTCTGAATTTCAAATCTCCCACATCTCTGCCGCTGGGTTCCTTTCTGCCATTCCAACGACATTGGTTGCTGCTCCTTTTGAGAGGGTGAAAGTGATGATGCAAATTCAAGATGGTGCCAAATCGTCCATGGGGTCAGTTGTGCGTGAAATGTACAGAACCGGGGGTCTCAAATCCATCTTCAAGGGGTCTGCTGCTACCTTGGCTAGAGACGGTCCAGGTTCTGCCTTGTACTTCGCCACTTACGAGTACTTGAAAGAAGCCTTGACGAAGCCAGGTGAAGAAAAATTATCTTTATTGAACATTTCCATCGCTGGTGGGTTTGCAGGTGTGGCCATGTGGTTGGGTGTCTTCCCTATTGATACCATCAAGTCTACCCAGCAATCTTCAAACACAAGCTCTTCAATTGTGCAAACTACTAAGAATATCTACAAAAAGGGTGGTGTGAAGGCCTTCTTCCCCGGTGTGGGTCCAGCTTTGGCCAGATCATTCCCTGCCAATGCCGCCACTTTCGTGGGGGTTGAAGTGGCTACCAACTTCATGAACTCCCTTTGAATGTAGCTCAGAGTCCCGAGACGACGACATGCAGCTGCAACAAAGTCACCAATAAATTAGCCCACAATCACCACCTAAAAAAAACCAAGGGAAGCTTCAAACCCGAGGGCCCATATTCTCTTATATGTACTTATACAAGAGGCGTAACGCCATAAATAAACGTCTACGTGCTAACCCAAGTAAGGTCGGTGTAAACCGTTGTATCAGAGTGTCTCTACCAATTCATATTATCTCAATACCCTCAAAGTCTACTCGAGAAAAAAATCCGAAAAAAGTTCAGGGATAACCAGTCTAATAACAATGTCTTTAACAGATGATCAAGTATGTACAATCAAGACCTTATTGTTGTTTCCCGGCACCGCGTACTAACATCTTAGGTAAATGCCGAACTCCGTAAGATGAAAGCTTTCATCGAAAAGGAAGCACAGGAGAAAGCCAAAGAAATTAAATTGAAGGCAGATGAAGAATATGAAATTGAAAAAGCGTCGATTGTCAGAGGAGAGACAGCTGCCATTGATGCCAATTACGAACAAAAGTTCAAAAAAGCAGCTTTAGCCCAGCAGATCACCAAATCCACCATCGGGAACAAAACTAGATTAAGAATCTTGGCCACCAAAGAAGAAGTGTTGAACGAGATCTTCGACGAAGCTAAGTCTGAATTGAGCAAAATAAGTGGGAAGAAATCCGATTACCAACCTGCCTTGAAAGGATTGATTGAAGAAGGATTATTGGCTTTGTTGGAAGAAGAAGTCACCTTAAAAGTCAGAAAAGCAGATGTTTCTTTGGTGAAGGAGTCTATTGAAGACGTTGCCAAAGCTTTCCAAGATAAGACCAAATATGCCGTGCAAATCAACATCGACGAGACTGATTATTTACCAGACTCCAGTGCTGGTGGTGTCATCGTTGCCAGCAAAAACGGGAAAATCGAAGTCAATAACACTTTAGATGAAAGATTAAAGTTATTGTCTGAAGAAGCATTACCTGGCTTGAGATTGGAATTGTTTGGTATCTCCCAATCCAGAAAATTTTTCGATTAGAACTTCTTACATCGTTGACTAGTTCAATTCTTTCACTTCTAGATAAAAAAATTATACATTCGATAGTTTAGTCTAATGGGCTGTACCAGCTGTCGCAATCAATTGCGAACAAATTTCTCTTTTTCATGTATCATCGGAAAGTGCCACTAAAACAGTATTAACGAACGACGATGTTTCACAGATGGACAGCTGGCGGTCTACGAAACAGCCTCCAACGACCTTCTTCTCCGTTTTCGAAGACCCCGTCCATGTGCCTGAGTGTATTTGTGAGACAAAACTCAAGCAATCGGAAATCGAAATTCTCCAAGTTCCTACAATCCAAGGCCTTCAATCCGTTCGATCTAGTGACAGAACCTGAGAACGAAGTACCTACATTGAAAGGGTTTACCTCCAATCCGAACCACAAAGTAGACATAAGTAAATTTTCCAGGTTGAAGCCTGTTTTGCCTAATGATTCTTATGTGTCATGCACCATATTTGACAAGAATGGGAACAACATCGCCATATCCAAAAAATACCCGAAGATGCAGTTCTTGAAAGACCACAACTTGTACCCTCGAGACCTAAGGAAGATAGATACGTCTGTCATCGATGTAGCGCCGCAGATCATGGTCAGACCTCCGAACACCATCTTAATCAATCTTCTTCACATAAAAGCATTGATTAAAGAAGACAAGGTGATGATTTTTGATACTTCGACGCCGGAAATCGCCACCCGGCTCGGGTTGTTCATTTATGACTTGGAACTGAAGTTGAAGACCCCTAGTCCGTTGCCATTCGAGTTCAAGGCGTTGGAAACGATTTTGATCAATGTCATTGGATACTTGGAGGCAGAATTGAAGATCAATATCCAAAATTGTGGGACTATATTATCTGACCTAGAAACACAGGTCGATAGAAAGAAGTTACAGGACTTGTTGATAAAACTGAAAAGCGTTCAAAGCTACTATCAGAAAGTGTTATTAATCAAGCAGACCCTAGACACGCTACTAGAGACCCAAGAGGATTTGATAGACATGTACCTTTCCAATCCCCGGAACACCACCACTTTGACTGACACAGAAGACTTGGAGAACATTCTTGAGTCATACTACTCCCAGTGTGACGAGTTTGTCCAGCATGCAGGGTCGTTGGTGAACGACATTAAGTCCACGGAAGATATCGTGAATATCATTCTTGATGCCAATAGAAACGCATTGATGTTGTTCGAGTTGAAGGTCACAATATACACGTTGGGAGTCACATTTGCCACGTTAATTCCAGCGTACTACGGTATGAACTTGAAGAATTTCATAGAAGACAGTAACTACGGGTTTGCAGCAGTGGTTTTGTTCTCATTGGCCCAGGGATGTTTCTTGACATTGGTCAACATGAAGACACTTACACGGGTCCAGAAATTGACGATGATGGGTGGATCCAATCACAGGAAGCAGCTCATGGAGACGTTGCATATGAAACACAAAAGGAAGCAAGACCGATGGGCAAGACGTTGGGGCAAGATGACTGGGTTTTGGGGCCGCAGGTCTACTCAGTACAATCATCCTAGTATGAAAGACCGTCACTATATCTGGAGAATGATGAACGACAACAGAAAGAAGTAGCCTTCAACTTTTGCTTTACGAATTATGACTATGTTCTTTTTTTTTGTCCTAAAAATGTATATATACAAATGCCCGTAAATAGTTTAAATCGAGACTTAATCACTTTCGTTTACTATAGCTTCTTCGTTATTGGATTCGTACCCGGGAACTTCCACGGTTTCCTCCGCTATATCGTCGTCGAACTTCTTATGGTTATTGCTTGTGATATTGACTTGTGTGAATTGGTCATTGGTCAAAGAGCCTCTTCTGTCTCTGAATATAGGTTGGTTTTCTCTTTCACTACCTGGTTTGATCAAAGTACCCTCAATGCTGATCAATTTTCCGGAATTATGGATACTTTTGACAGTGAACTGGATCTTGCCCTCCACTTTATTCTCGTTCTCATCCACCCAGTACCCCAACGATCTGAACTTATTATAGTCACCTTCTTCTATCTCCTCGTCCACCTGATTGGGCACAAATGTCCAGTCGTTGGGTATGCTATACTTTTTGATGCTTGCGTTGAAAGTGTCATGTACAAGCAAAGCGATATGGCTGGCACTTTGCATGTATATGTACCCTTCCAAAGTATCGCCGAGTTGTGGTCTCCAGATCAACAAGTTGACATTAATCCATGAGAATGTGAACGGAGATGAGTCTGAGATTTTGGCCAATTTGGCATTGGAGTCTTCGTCTGTTTGGTCCAACAATGTAATATCACTGTATGCAATGACTACTCCTTGAGCTTTAGGGAAATAGTTCATGATCAAAGGATCCAAGTGCTGTAATTTGATTCCATTTATAGCGTTGTTGACGTAACAAGGTGCTAAAGATACATATAATTGAGTCTGAAAAATTTGAAAGCACTGGGAAACTCCGTTTTCGCCCACAGGGTTAGAACTCTCGGGGATGGCAAACCTTCTGTTTTTGGACATTTTGGCTGTGTTTGTGAAGGGATGAGGTGTATGAAGTTTATGATTAAATTTTTTTTTTGTGAACTTCATGAAGAGATGAGGCTGCGAAAAAATACCATCTATTAATATTAATATAATGAACTATTGTGATCTAAATGGGTGGGTTCATATCAACTTGCTCTTGAACTTCATCTTGGTCTGGTGTAGAGAGCTAGTTAGGGTTTTGGGAGGATCCAATGTTTGCACCGGCGGGCTGATGATTCCCCGTGGATTGTTCATCAAATTCTGGTGATTGAGGGTCTTGAACGACATACTCTCTTCTTTCTTCAACAATTGGTCCTTTCTCCTGAACCCCGGCTTGCTTGGAGTTTTGAATACGGCGAAGTTCTTGAGAATTTTGGCGGAATATGATACAGGGGCGTCTTCGGCTTCGGTATACTCGGGGACTCCTGTGAACCGTACTTGTTTGATGGAAGGTGGAATCGTATCACTGCTTGATTCAGTGGACTCTATAGACTCGTCTGAAACGAGCTTGCTAGAATTGCTCGATAGCGTAACCAACTCACTGTTTCTTTTGGTGTTGAGTTTGGTAACCTCGTCTCTTGTCTTCCTCTTGGGTTTGGCAGCAACGTTTTCGGTAGCAGCATTGGAGCTAATGAGAGTGATACCACTCGATGAGTCGGACACGGCCGTAGAAGTTGAAGCCGCTGTAGATACCGAAGATGCGGCGGCAGTGGCTGCGTTTCTATTTTCGGCCTCTTTCCTTTCCCTTTCTTTCTGTCTCCTCAAATTCACGGCAGAAGGGTCGTTGGGGTCGTAAACAACAGCCTCAAATACCTCTTTCTCTTGTGTCATCAAAGACCCCTCCTTTGCGGCCTGTCTCAAGTGTTGTGTTAACCTCTGGTTGGCACTAAGTTTTTTGGTCTCAGTTTCTTCAATTATTGGCTGCACTTTCCCGTTTGGTGATCCCTTTATGGAGACACTGCGGGTGATGGAAGGATTCCTCTTGATGGAGTTGTTGGGAGAGAGTTGTTGATACGTCCTAGTGGCAGATGGTGATAATGACGCATTGTGCTTGAGAGCAGCAGCAGCTCCGGATGACGCAATTTTCAGATTCAATGGAGAAGTTGCAGGGGAATAAGACCCAGGAACCGCAAGATTCGTCGGCAGCGTAGTGGTGGCTAACAGGGGTGGCTGGTTTTTCACAGCTTCTCGTGAAATTGGCTGGGAGTTAGACCTCTGTCTGGTAGCGACTGGAGGCGGTTTGGGCAAACTGGTATTGCTACCATTTGCGTTTAAGAAAATCATGGAGTTGGGACGCAGGGTTCGCCCACTAACACTTCTGGTAACTTGAGGCTTCAATGTTCCATTGGACGTCTTGGTGGAAGAAGACGATATTGAGCTGTTCGATGAAACTGAGGACGACCTTGAAGTACGATTGAATACAGATCTTTCCTTACCGGAATTGGAAGGATCTGATAACTCTAGCTTTTTTGTCCGATCGATGTATGCTTCGTCTATAACTGGAAACAGTTCTGTCGGTTTTGCTTGTCTAGTCAAAGGCACTGGGCTTGCAGTGGTCAGCTTTTCCTTTTCCTTGGCCAACAATTGCAAATGCAATTTTTCTCTTTGCACTGAGTCGAAGATTTCCAGCACGTAGAATTTAGGTAGGTTATAGTTCTTCCTGAATTTCATTTCAAGTTGTATCCATGCATTACCAAACTCCTCAAATTTGTTGACCATTGTCGAAATGATGAGAAGACCTTGACCCGTGAAATTATTGAAGTCCAACACATTTTTGGGATTCACTTCAAATCTGGAGTTGGCTCTGATCAATCTGGTCAATGTGGCAATCAACACTCCATTTTTTTTGGCCAGATTGAAGATTTCGTCCATGGATCTCAAAATTGTGGTTTTAAAGTACGAGGACTGGTTGGTAGAAGCCAAAAATTTCTGATCGTTCAAGTGATTGAGGTTTGATAAATAAGTCTTCCGGCCAAATCGCCTCAATATCACGTAGAGATCATTCAATCTTAGGGTCATGAGAAGCACTTTGTGCAAAGTGAATTTTCTGTCCTTGAATTGCTTAAGGCTTGCTGGATTAGCTTTTAAGCCTTTATACTTGTCGACAAGAAATTTCATTTTTTCCAACAGGAGTTTGGTGCTTTTAACTATGGTGAAGACCATTTTGATATCGATATCAATCAACGTAGCTTCAACAAAAGTAGAATCATTTATCAAAGTCTGGTCCTTGGTCAAGCTAAATAGGAAGTCATCGCTCCCCACCAAATCCACATCGGAACCGGTTCCGAAGAGGTCCTCTATAATCTCATCGTATTTCTGTAGCTCTTCTTCAGTGTACTTGTACTCCGTGAGGGCCTGAGCCAATCGTTTCTGGTACCCTTGGAGGCAATTGGTGTATAAAGTTATCAACAATTTCACACATTTGATACTGGTGTCTACTGGAGGCAAAGTCACCAACGGATTGGTATTGAAGTCATTGGTATCGTAAGGAATATGGCTCACCACAGGACTGATATTTATAGGCGGCATTTTGAATAGTTTGTACTGAGATATCAAGTCCAATTTGCTGTTGAACATGCCTTCATTGATAGCGAATAGGTTCCCACAAAGGAGCGATAAATAGTGGCATAATCTCAATTTGGAAGAATCGGATACACTCACGGACTTGAGATATCCAACATACTTTTGTGCCTTGAATATGGAGTACTTATACTGAAGGATCTTACAATCGATGGACGTGATTTCTTCTGCTTGTGACATGTTTGTGGCTTTCAACCCGCGTCACGTCTACTCACTAAAATTGGCTAGGAAAGACGGCGGAAATTTAACGGAGGCCTTGATACGAGTTTGTAGACCCTAACACCAGTTTTGAAGTTGGTCCGTTACTACTGTGCCAGTTTGCAAAAGGGGGCTTTTACTGTGAATGTCTTATCGAAGCGAACGAAGTTTTGGCTTGAGGAAAAAAACTGTCATTAAGTTTCAACTTCGCAATTCCAAACAAAACAATTAAAAAGAAACAGCACAAGATTTGGCTTTACGAGGAAAGGCGTTCAGCAACTAAACCACGATACCGACTACATTGGCTTAGTGTATTCGTACCTTGAAACCGTCAGGATACCCACGAGGAAAACAAAGCAGCAAAACAAAGTCGACGATGGCCAGCGAGTCAGAATACGATTATCGCGTGTCTGCCATTTTGACAGAGCATTTTGGGTACCCGCCGCTAGCGGTGATAGACGACGTGATAAACGCGGTGAATCATATCCTCTACAAGTGTACTCAAGCGATGGAGGCATACCTTGTTGAACGGCAGCAGGAGCGCAAAAAACAGTACGAGGAGCTCGTTAGCAAAGGAGAATCAGTATCAGACGACACTGAGAACTGGGTGAAGTTGAATGAGGAGATAAGCTTGGGCACTGCCAAATTGGAAACTTTGTTGGAGAACCAAGTGGACAAGAATTTCGACAAGTTTGAGTTATACTCGTTAAGGAACATTTTCACCATCCCCAAGGAGTTGATAGACGAAGGGTACATTCGATTAAAGCACCATGAACAGATCCAATTCAATAATGGGGTGGAGAATAGCTCGTCGGACGAGGCCATAAATAAGATTATGAAGGACATAAAGTTGGAGTTGAAATTACGAGAGATCTTGAAGCTACAAATATCCAAGGGGGGTCGACTTGTGAGGATGCTTAGGACATATAATGAGAATCTCAAAGTGCTTAAGAATTTCGATAATACCAAGATCAGCGAGAGGTCAAAGGAGATATTGAAAATATTGAACCCTATAGAAGACAACTTATTCTTCACTTTGACGCAGATCAACGAGTTGATGGCACAAATCAATCGGTTGTTTATCAAGTTTGAGAAGGGGAAAGTGAATTTAAACTTCAAGCCCAACTTGAGGGACTTCTACATCAACGGGAAATCCTATAAGCTACTACAGGAAATCGGCATCGAGCTTAACAACAAGAACCCTGATGAGTTGGCGCCCACCATTCAAATCCACGATGAGGACGTGGCTGCCTTAGAGTGAGTGTATACTAATGTGATAATGTACCATAAAGCGCCCGAGTCGGTGGCCTGTTTATATGAGTTTGTTTGCGATTCTTTCTTCCTTCTCTTTGTGGTATTTTATCCCTTATTGTACTACAACTGTCTTAGATCGTACAACTGTCTTTCCAGCTGTCTCATAAATACTCAATTCTCTGCTCAAGCGCACTCTCAAAAAAAAAACTCTCTGGAAAAAATCCACCAATTAAATACCCATCATTAATCATGGCAGGAACATTACACCCAGACAAAGAGTTTCAAAGATTCAACGCCGCTAAAGACAAGGCTGGTTTATACTTTAGAATGAGGCCAAAATCTGCTCTTTTTAACTTGGTTTTCATGGCTGCTGTGCCTGTCGGTTTGACCTACTACGCTTACGCCAGCGAAGGTTTGAGATTACAAGGAAGGATCAGAAAAGAAGCTATTTTACCTAAGGAATACACCCCAAGAGACTAGATGCTATGAAGGGAAGCCAAATGCTGGTACGGAGATGGTGTCAAACTCGTTCGTTTGGATTGCTTCAACTTGCTTGGGCTGACCAATAATTCTCGAGTATATTTATATAACGCATAATAAACAATGTCATGATGAAGAGCTGGGATAGACAGAGACAAAAGGTGCTGTTGGAAGAGAATCGTTTTGATGACGTATAAACCATAAATCGTTAGCGAAATTAATCTTGAAAACACCACTGGTGAAAACCAATGGTAGGCGAAAAAAACATGTACCATCTGTTGCAAATGGCCTTGTGGAAATTAAAGTCCAATTGACTGGGCTGTAACCATTTTTTTTGTGGTACTTTGTGGTTGACAAGACCTAGGCTTATGTGTTAAATGAAAATTTACTGAAACCACTTTTTTTAGGCTTGTCATTACGTAGATTGTCCAAAGACTTGCTTTTGACCAAGCTTTTCGTGGTGAAATTCTCCTGGATAATGTTGATTGTATTCAAACTCTGAAACGTGGAAGCACAGTCTTCGAAAGAGAAAGCTTTCGACGGTTTCGTAGCCTTTTTCTTTTTTATATTAGACGTGGGAACGCTGGAAAGTGACTGTTGTTTCTTGAGTTTTGGTGGAAATCTTTTGGGCCCAGAATTAGACGAAACTAGATCCGATGCTGGGGCAGACACTGGATCCGATACGGTCACTGGAGCACACATGGCCGAAACCGAGGTTTCAGCTGGGGTTCCCATCTCGTATATCTCAAACAAGGGATCATCTTTAAGAATATCCTCGAGTTTCAATTTCAGTTCAGTCTCCTCGAACAAAACGTCCACCGGTGTCAAGCTTTCCATGCTTAATTCATGGAGGCTGTAATCGGTATCAAATTCTTTGAAAGAACCGGTCCAGTGTGAAAACTTCGAGTTATTATAGTTCGATTCAGTTCTCGGGGTGGGAATGTTGAATTTTGTGCTTGGTGTAACTGGATTGATGAGGTTCAACGACAGACAGTGTGTAGGGCTTGGGTTGGACGGTGACACGTTGTGGTATGAAGGAGATATTTGCGACAGCATCAAGTCTGGGGTGAAAAACTGGGGTGATTCAAGCGACGAAACAGGCGGCGAGCTTGAAACTGCCAGCTTGTGTCTCCCAGAGACCGCTGGAGGGAGCGGTAACAGACCCGGCACCTGTGCCAGAGTCTGGTCCAATGTTGTAATGTGTGACACCTGTGTCGCGTGTGGAGTTAATTGTGGCATTGTTGCCATTGGCGTCATTTGAGTCATTTGAGTCATTTGATTGGCCATCTGCGGTGCTTGTTGTGTGGCCTGTGGTTGCATCTGTACTTGTGGGGCTCGCTGGCCCACCTGCGGCACCTGTGACATCTGGGCCATCTGGTTCTGCATCTGCTGCATTAGCCTGGCTGTATGCACTTGTTGGGAGACCTGGGAAAGGGAAACTTGCTGTTGTTGCTGGGACATTGGCGGTGGTGGCTGAGACAGCATTTGTAGGGGTTGGCCATTTTGAAGCGATAATGGCATAGTCCCTTGGCTCTGTGCTTGGCCCTGTCCATTGGGGGCCATAGTAAAGTACTGAACATTTCCGGGCCCCGTCATTTGGGACGGACCATATTGCATTTGAACTGCAGGTGGATGCTGGAGATGCTGCAAGTGTGCTTGTATTGGAGATGTCTGTGGCGGTATTTGCAGGAGATACTGGGGCAGAATCTGCTGCATTTGTGGATGTGGTTGTAGCAGTTGTTGCTGCAGCTGCTGTCTAGGAATTTGCTGGATATGAGGCTCACCCCCGAGGAAATTCAGCGGGTCTTGGTCGAAACCCACCGAGATTCCTAGGCCCAAGGCACCCTGGTGGTTCGACATGGCAAAATCGGAATCGAACGACAGTTTATTAAAAGCGAAGGAACTGAAAGGCAAATGCAATGGGGTTTTGCGGTAACCAAGATTTAGATAGCAATTAGCGAATGTGGAGAAGCGTTCAGTATAGGACAAAACGGTACCAACAAGAACAGTTCGTTAGTCAGTAGTCTCTGGTGTATGACTTCTATTGCTTGGAGAACCCTGGACGTAGAAATGGACGGAAAAAAGCAGTTTTCAATGAAGAAGTAAAAAAAGAGTATTCAATTAATTTTATACCAGGAAATAATTCAAAGGGTTCTCTAATTCCAGCAAGTGTGTGCGGAAACAAAAGACAAAAGAAAAAAATTAGTGAGAGAATACCGACAACTCGCACTACCTTGGGCCCCGCGGGCGGAAAAAGTACCGAAAAAAAAAACAAAACCAGCTCTGAGAGGCTGGCTGTTGAGTTGAGAAGAGGCAAACACAGAGCCGTGGTTAGGGCCTGTTGGAAGTGTGCCCTTTGCACCAATGGGTCTTGCAAGGCGACATGAACTGGTTTTGACAATGGTCCTTTTTTAGGTGTATCTAATGTTGCTGTGGGCCTGTAGTGCATGAGATAAATAGTGTCGTGCCGGACTTAAACCAGATGAAAAAAGGTTTGAAAAGCGAATTTCACGTTGAAGAATTTGTAGTACGACAAGGACCAGTTTTAGATTGATTTATGATAGGCCAGTTTTGACGCCAAAGAAGGGAAACGTCAAAGCAAAAGACAAACACCAAATTCACAAACATAAGGCCGAATCCAAAGACCGAAACAAGACCCAAGCCACAAACAACACCACCACATCTCATCGTCGTCCGTACCTGTAATGTCATCACGTGACACGTTAATTTTTCACCTCAGCGGACCGAGTTGCTGTGGGTACCCACTCCCACAACAAACCCGCAACAAACCCACGGCTGCCGGCGATGAAATGGGCGTGGCTCTACCAACCCCCTTCGCTCCCCTTCTCTACCCTCTCTCCCCAACCTTGCCTTTGCCATGTTTTCCCCTGTGTGCCGGTTCTTGATCGTTTCGTCTACCTTAATGTGCGTCTCCGCCCCGCGCTAAATTACGCCACACCGTGCGGCGTGGCCCTGACCTAAAAGTCCCCGTGTCTCCCCATTTTCCGCAGCAGAGAAAAAAAGTAGACAAAAACCCCTGGGAAACTTAAATTTTTCACCCCATTAATATTATGCTCTACCAATCACCGTATTCATAGCACCCTTTTTAAAGCAAATACAACGTTGTGTGCTTATAGCATCCTAAACCCCCACCGTTGCACTCCGAAACCTCTTTTCTGCCAACACCCCCTCCTTGCAAGCAGAAAATAAACCGGCTCCCACGCCATAAAAAAGTCGTGCCCCTGCCATTGCTGCGTTCTTATCACAGAAAAATTGTCTGCCCCCTAACAAGCAGCAGTTTATAATAAATTGTAATCCGCCTTTCTGGTGTAAATAAAAAGGAACACCAAAAAAAACACATCACTCAGCCCTTTGAACTTACAGTAATAGGTCGAAAGATGTCGTTGATATCAAACAGGAAAAGACCCAGAGGGTTCAGTGAGTCGTTCGACCAAGCGGCTCGTATTGATCAGTCCATGAAATCCATTAATGACCCTTTGTATGCCAGTTCCATCGACAACGGCACCTATTTCAGCGAGACGGTTTTCGAAGACAGCGAACCCGACAACGATCTCCGGTTCCACAACCATAGCCAAGACGAAGACGAAGACGTGGATGACGATGATGTGATAGTGTTGGAAGAGAGGAACTTGAGCAACTATCGAATTAAGCCCAAGAGAAACAACAGCGACAGCATCATATTCTTTGATAACGACTCGTTCAACGCCTTCAATCTTTTGAACGTCAACAATGACGCCAGCGGCAACTACACTGCCGCTTCGTTCGAGTTGCCTAAGAAACAACGGACGAATTCCCTTCCACAATTGCCGCAAGTGAAGTGTATTTACGAAAAACCGGTGAGCAATGGACTGAAGAAAGTGGGGAACATCAAGGCTGCATTGGTTCCATTCAGCGCCAAGAGCCCTCCTTGTGATGACAAAGACGGTCATTTCATTGTGCAGATCAATAGCGTCTTTGCCAACCGATTCATTATCCTTCAGTTGTTGGGACAGGGAACTTTTGGTAAAGTGGTGAAATGTTACGACAAACTCAACCAGGAATACGTGGCGGTGAAGGTCATAAGGAATGTGCCAAAGTACAGGGATGCTGCCAAGATAGAACTCCGGGTTTTAGCCACCTTGAAAAAGCACGACGAAAAGAACATGAACCATTGTTTACACCTTAGAGAATGCTTTGATTACAGAGGCCATATATGTCTCGTCACAGACTTGTTGAAAGTGTCGTTGTATGATTACTTGGAGCATAATAAGTTTATTCCGTTCCCAGGCTCTCAGATCCAAGCGGTTTCGAAGCAGTTAATTCGGTCGGTGACGTACTTTCATGATTTGAGGTTAATTCATACCGATTTGAAACCGGAAAATGTGTTGCTCTATGACGATACATTTGTCAAGAAACCTTTGGTGTCAAAGACTTTGATCAATGCATACATGAAACTATCGGATATAAAAAACTTCAAAAAAGTGCCCAAGACTTCTCGGATCTTAAGAGATACCCTGATCCAAATCATTGATTTTGGTAGTGCTATTTTCGACGACGAGTATCATTCAACTATTGTCAGTACCCGCCACTACCGGGCTCCAGAGATTGTGTTGGGGTGTGGGTGGTCGTTCCCCTGTGATATGTGGTCTATTGGATGTATCTTAGTTGAACTAATCATCGGAGACCCATTGTTCAAAACTCACGATAATCTTGAACATCTCGCCATGATTGAGAGGTTTGTTGGGTATAGGATAGACAAGTCGATGGTGCGTGCCAGCAAGGCCAACGGCAACGATTGTGGGATCAATTTTTTCACTGGACTGGAGGTTGATTTGATAGATTTTGAAAATTTAGAAGATCAAAATGACGAAGAAGAAGCGGTGGATGAAGAAGACGACGAAGTGGATGATGCAGATAACCCTGATTTCAAGTTGATCTTTCCCAGTGTTAACACCACCAAGGATCACATCAAGAATGTCAATGAGTTGACCAGAATAGACCATTTCATTTCCAGGAGACTTGGGCTAAAGATGAACTTTGATTTTTCTTTGAACTACAATTATGACATGAACAAGCACTTGATCAACTACGGGAATTTTGCGTTCTGGTGGTTTTTGGTCGATTTGTTGAAGAATTTGTTCATCATCGACCCAAAAAATCGGTTGACGGCTGCACAAGCCATGAACCATCCGTGGTTCAATTTGGGGATTGAAGATGAAGGCACGACGTGAAGAGTCAAGGGAGTTTGAAAGAAAGAAGACAGAAGGCGAGAAGGGGGTGGAAGTAACTGGCGTAATTTAGTGGCCCAAGAAGGGAAATTGGGTAGGGTAACGGTTCAATGTAAGAACCATTTAGTTCTGATGTATAGTAGTTTTAGGCTTTTTTAAACTTCAGTTTTTTAATTTACGTGATATGATATCTACGGGCACTACCGACTGCAACTACAGTTGCAACAGGTTTGAGTATAGAAAGTGGTATTTCTTTTTAGCCACCGATGCATAAAAAATTATTTACATTGCACGAAAAAGGAAAGGTAATTGAAATAATTTACACACCAGCGGCTTTTCCTTTCACCATACGGCCGTGCACACCTGAGCTGCAGTCAAAGCGATCGGTGTTCTGGGCCTTTTGTCACCATAGTATAATTCAGGTTCTCTTTCCAGAGGTTTCGTTCTTTCAGAGGTTTCGTTTTAGAAGGTGGTTGTCGACGGCCCACCCAATCAAAGTTGAGGGTGAGTCATAGAGATCTTTTGACCAACTGGCAGCGCACAACGACGGACTCCAAGAGGCCCACAGGACAAGGCCGAGAACAGACCAATGTCAATAGTATTACCGGTGCAACCACCGGTGCGGCGGACGCCGCAGACTATTCCTCTGCATGCACCGTTGTAAACGCAAAATCTCTGTGCAGTTGCAGGCCAGTGCTGCTCCAGAGTCTGCCCAGGCACTTAAACGGCCGCCCGCCAACCCACTACAGATCTGCCTAGCCCCCAGGCCTTTTTCGGGTTTATATAGTGCTCAAATTTTGTGCTCAAACTTTGTGTAGTGTTCAAACTTAGCATTAAGCTTTCGCTAGGCGATCCGCAAAAATGGGCCTTCAACTGTAACAACAAAAAGTGTTCCACATCTGCTCTTCATGTCTACATAGGGTCTTCCTTCACCCAATCCAGCCACATTCAGTTCCACCCTGGCTGAAACCAAAAGATCTGGCACAGATCTGTGGTCTGTTTCATGAGGTTTGTACATTTTTTTTTTTTTTTTGCACCAAACGCTCAATTATGCCACTCGGGTATAGGAGAAAAGGTACCTAAGATTCAAGATTACGCCGATTCTAGAACGTTTTTCGGTGGCCAAATGCTGCAAAACAGCAGATTTCTGGTGGCCCAAGCGTTAAGGATTGTTCATGGTAAACGTAGTTGTGACTGCTACGTTGCAGCTGGCTGACATAGTCATATTTGGCGTGTCGCTCATGGCTTCAAACAGCAGTGGGGAGGGGTTGCTAACGTTGAAGCTGCAACTGCGCCCATTGGCACCAAGATCGGTCACGAGCCCCGGCACCAGTGTCAAATTGCTTTTTGGCCATGCACCTGTAACCATGCATCAAATGTAACAAAAGCGGTAACTCCCTTGCGGAAACAAACAAGTTTTTCCTCGAATTAGGGGAAATTGAGATGGTCTGCGCACGCCTTGGATTTTTTTTTCTCATTTTTTTTCAGTTTTCAACTGCATTCTTGACAGTCAAGTCCATGGCCCAAAAAATAACAGATATTTTTTTTTTCGTTTAAAATCATTTCAATTCCTTCACACCCAAAAAAACTTTTTTTTTCTTCTTGAAATCACTTTTTTTACTTTTGGATTACAACATACAAAGCTATTGATCGTTAGAATAATACCCTCCTTAGTATAACCAACTTAAGTCATTCATTCCTTTAACATTTGAAGTTAGTTATTTCCTACCACTTTCATTTATATTCTATTTGTTTATCAAATCTTTTGTTTCAATCCTTTCAAAAGAAAAGCTATACATCACACACTCATTATGAAGTTCTTATTACCAGTCGCTAGCTTATTATCCGTTGCTGCTGCCTTACCAGCTCAACACCAACATCAACATCAACACCAACACTTGAACAAGAGAGATGTTGTCACCACCGTCGTCTACGTCGACGTTCAGGGTAACACCGTCAAAGGTCCTCAAACTGCTTCTTCCGCTGTTCAAATTGCTTCTTCTATTGAAGTGACCACTTCTGCTACTTCCAGTAAAGCTGCCCCAACTTCCAGTGCTACTTCCTCCGAAGACGAAGAAACCACCAGCGCTACTTCCGCCGCCGAATCTACTTCTACCGGTTCTAGTTCCAGTGGATCTAGTGGTATTTCTGGTGATTTGTCTGCTTTCTCCGACCCAAGTGAAAAGTTCGAAGACGGTGTTCACAGCTGTAGTGAATTACCAACCGGTCAAGGTGTTATCGCCATTGACTGGATTTCTAGTTTGAACGGTGGATGGTCTTCCATCATGAACGAAGATGGTGACACTTCTTCCACTTGTGAAGACGGTTACTACTGTTCTTACGCTTGTCAAGCTGGTATGTCCAAGACCCAATGGCCTTCTGAACAGCCTTCCAACGGTATCTCTGTTGGTGGTTTGTACTGTAAGAACGGTAAGTTGTACAGATCCAACACTGACAACGACTACTTGTGTGAATGGGGTTCTAAAAAAGCCAACTTTGTCAGTGAAATCAGCAAAGATGTTGCCATCTGTAGAACCGACTACCCAGGTTCTGAAAACATGAACATCCCAACCTTGTTAGAAGCCGGTAGCAACGCTCCAGTTTCTGTTGTTGACTCCAGTTCTTACTACACCTGGAAAGGAGGTAAGACTTCCACTCAATACTACGTCAACAATGCCGGTGTTTCCGTTGAAGATGGTTGTATCTGGGGTACTGACGGGTCTGGTATTGGTAACTGGGCCCCAGTTGTTTTAGGTGCTGGTATTACTGACGGTAACACTTACTTGTCATTGATTCCAAACCCTAACAACAACTCCAAGCCAAATTACAACATCAAGATTGTTGGAGAAGACGGTGCCAATGTCGTTGGTGACTGTAAATACGAAGATGGTAGTTACAACGGCCATGGAACTGACGGGTGTACCGTCACTTTGACCTCTGGTACTGCCAAATTCGTCTTCTATTAGGAAGATTTGTTCGTTTGTTTGATTTTGTATAATACCAATAAATGTTTTACAGAAAGAGAGCCTAAGAGAGCCTAAGAGAGCCTAAGAGATGGAACGGCCTGTAGACCAAGAGCAGATCGAAGTCACCTATAACTCTTAAAGTGCTAATTATACCTTGTACCTAATTATGACGTTGGCTGTCAATCATCACAACAAAATCTCTGAAAATTCCAGTTGCAATTGGTAACTCATTGGTAACTAACGTTGCTAATTTCACCACCAATTTCACAGGTTGTTCCAATGTGCCCGGTTCCAACAATTTCAGCAAGGAGCATGGCCCATTCATGAACAAATCTCCTCGTTTGTGTGTTTATTTATATGACATGGAACCCTGGTAGTGTTTATTTTTCGTCAGTTTATGGTTTCGACAAAACGGGTTAAATTACACGAATCTGGTGCATTTGTGTGCATGGAATTATGTTGGATTTCAGGCACGGTGCTGCGGGCTGCGTTGCCCGCTGGTGCCAGGGGATGTTGTCACCACGAGTGAGACAAGTCCTGAGATACAGGAGGAACAGGGGAGCAGAAACTGCAAAAGCGTGGAAACTGCGGCGCCATTCCCTCCCTAGGTCTCCCCAGGTCTCCCCAGGTCTCCCTATGCCTCCCCCGTCTCCTCGCTAGCCAAAGGCTATGGTGTTGCAGTAATTGATCACCAATTCGTTGTTGGTGCCGAACAACCTGTACAAGTCACCCACGTTTTCGTCGGGATTCGGCTGGAAACTGTTGGAAACATACAAGTGGACTGTCGTTAGCTGAAGCTTGTTGCACAAGAATCGGATAAGCACGTTAACGTTACTGGACGCCAGGGCTTTAACGATCTTGGGATTTATGGACGCCGTGGATCCAATGGGCTTGAACCGCACAGTGACCTTGGACTGGTCGTTACCGGCCACTGGTGCTGTGGGCATGGTGTGGTCCTGGTCCTGGTCCCTTTGACTGTCAAAGCCAATTCTCTCCATGTCACTCTCTGTTCCAGCCACTGCCACGCGCTCCACCGAAACATCTTCCCCACTTTGACTGAGCGTCGTGTTGCCTCTTCCTGTCTCTCCACGGCTGTCTGAGCTTCGACTGCTACCACTACTCCACATGACTCACAAAAGAGTTTGCGAAAACAGTTTACCAAGGAACGGTAGGAACACCCTTACACCAAAAGACAAACATCCTTACACCACAGAACTGCAACAGCAATGGCCAAGGACTCCCGGGACCCTACACGCACGTCTCCAATTGCGCTCTATACATCGACAGTGGTCACTTGGAGCCACCCCACCGCGAGAATTAGGGCTTCTGGCAATTTTCGTCTCTCTGGCATGGGCAATTTCGGCGTACGTTTAATACTTCTAGAACTTCAGTCGCACTAATATCCACTACTAAAAATATCAAGCTTTGTGACCAAGGCGAAGGAGATAATATATATATACAACCCCTGAGTTTATCGTTGTTGCGCCATGTCTGATACTGAAAGCGTGTCTGGATCATCCAATACCACGGTGGAAGACTTACCGTTTGACACTGTGGTATCCAATTTGAAGCTGGCCGCTGCTGAATCGATACAAACCGGAGATTATTTGAGTTATAGCACCATGGTCGATATCTACATGTCTGACCCCAGCCGCTTCACCTACAGCGAAAGAGAGGAATTGCTTCAAACGCTCTTGGATATTTTGAACGAGAATCCGAAGTTGACTTACGAAATAGGCTGGGATTTGCCGCAGGTGCTATTACCTTTCTTTGAACTGGAATACAATTTTGATACAGCGCTAAGAGAAAGTCCTAGCACCTATAGGGTATTGAAGGCGTTTGAGTGTTTGGCGAAGCTCGGAAACCCCAAGGAATTGTTCTTGAAGGGATGTGAATTGTTGTCGGAATTGAGGATTGAAGACGTCGCTGCCTCTAATGATGAATCAGTGAAGGAGCTTTACTATGATCTCAAATTCTACTCCTTGGTCGAATTGGTCAACAGCTGCTTGAAGAACATAGAAACTTTATATCCGTCGAGGTTCTTGTCCATGTGCATTGCCGCTTTGATGAATACTTTAGGTTCCAACTTCGTGAGTTTTACCCCCAGTAATGTCGAGTTCATTTTGAAGAGAATATTCTCTCTCACGAGGAACTATGAGGCGGCTCCCTTGCCGAAACACTCGTTATCGGAGCAGGAATTAAAAAAGATCGTTGATGATGAAAACTACTTGCAAAGAAAGCTCTTACAAGGGTTTTTGACCAATACTGTGGTTCTTGTAGGCAATAACTGGAACCCAGACCATTCTGTTCTTTATTTCTCCACCATGAGTAACGCCGTGTCCTACAGGGGCAATACTCTTGTGTTGGATAGGATTTATGAGTTGTGCCACAGTTATGATATAGATTTGGATTCTATATTCGCCGAGTTAATTGTTTCGAGTCATACAATTTTTCATAAGTTCGACCTCAAGAAACCAGATGACCATTTGGTGGGCGATATGTTCGAGACCATGGTGGTGGACTACCAAAGCAACTTGTTGAAATGCATAGTGAACGAAGACTCCAAGGAAATACAGATCAACAAGTTAGGGGCCCTGATTTATCATATTCACAAAATTGTTCAATTTGATAGTGTCGACAAGGGAAACTTTTCGGTGAATATAACGTTCCATGACAGTTTGATCTTGACATTAAGGTTGATTATCCCGTCTATTGTCAATCCGTTGTTTAGCAATAAAGCTTCACAAGACTTGGTGGTATTTTGGGCTTGGTACAGTATTCAAAAACTGTCGTTCGACAAGAAGCAATTGAGCTTGGAAGTGAGCTCCATCCCTAAGGTTTATTTGGTCACCTACTTCCAGTGCTTATTGTTCATCATTACCCATAATCCGCAGCCCGAACTGAAAGACTTCAGGTACGTGGTTTTGACGTTATTGACCAGAATATTGATTTTGTCTCCTGAGCAAATCAGTTACGGCTTTATCAAAGATTGTTTGATCAATTGTGCATTTCCCAACGTCAGAGTGGCCATGTTGGGTATTTTGAAGGAATTATTGACTAAGGATAAGGCTGGAGATAAGATTACCGACCAGTTGAAAGGATTGTCTGTCCGAGATGAACCGACTGAAGAGAAGAAGAAGTCACCTCCACCCTTACCGAGTAGAGACGTTCCCGACAGTTTCAAATACATGACTTTGACTCAAGACAGATTCAAGGATATTATTGGATTTGCCGAGGACTATGTTACCTCCAGTTTTACCGAGGTTTCTAATGGACTGGCATCTGATTCCGAAACGGAGACAGAAACTGAAATCGGGGACCATGAAGTTACGAAGAGTTACAAGATAAATATGCAAGAATTGTCTGTCTTGTCAGTTGCGTTGAATTTGTTGGTGGCTATTAAGAATTACGATACTACATTGAAGAACACGGGTGAAATCAAGAAGATAACTGAATCTGTTTCATCTATTTTGGATGATTGCAAGAAACAGTACGAGGAAAGTGAAATCGAGATCAATGCTCTTGGAATTCTATCTATTGCCGTAGATAGAATCAAGGCATGATTTCACTGTTGGTACTTGTAAATAGGAAGACATGAAATTTGGCCCGAAATACTTTTGTTCACCTCTTCTTCTGAACTTTTTTGATATTGCGTTCTCCGATCAACGGGCCCCAATAAACAAAAAAACCTTCTTTGGTAGAACTGATCTTTTCCTCCCATTGTAATTCGTCATCGTCAATGAACGGATCCTCATAGTCATACTTCCCCACTTTCCTGTTCATTCTGGTTTGCTGTTGACGAATTAACTGCTCTTCCGTCAAGTTGCTGTCCTTCTTTTCTTCCTTCTTCTCTTCCTTCTTTTCCTCTTTCTTTCTTCTGTCCAACTCTTCTTCTTCGTTTTCGTCATCTTCGTTATCGTCATCATCATCGATGAGATCATCCATAACATCCAAAGCCAGCTTGGCATTCGGGTGCAACGCTCCCCATCCGTACTTATCTTCTGCTAATTTTAGCACATTCACGATCACTTCCGATTCCCCAAACCGAGGGTTCTTGGGGTCTATTAATGGAATATTCAATGCTATAATCGGTACTTCTTTTTCCTCCTTCTTTTCGGGTTCGAGAATGTTTGTGTTTCTGTCGGGCATCCTGTCAAGAGTGGGCTTCTCCACCGGCTTCACGGTTTTGTCGTCCAGCTTATCGTCTTTCTTGTCGTCTTCTTTCTTGTCACCCGTCACCTCTTGAACATTTCCTTGGTCCTTCGCTTGGTCCTTATCTTGTTCCGTCTCTGTACCCAAATCAAGGATTTCAGGCGGAGGTAGCTGTACAACCTCCTTGGGCTTTATACTCACCAATGGTTCAGGAGTCTTTCTCTTCTTATTGGGGACCTGCTTTTTTTCCAACTTCCGCTTATCGGGCCTCTTTGCATCCTTGGGGTCAACTTTCTTGCCCACGTCAGCCTTCGTTTCGGGGGACTTCTTCAATATCCTCTTCTTCTTATCTACTACCTTCACCGGCTTCCCATCTGCATCAACTTCCTTCACATCTTCCACCACCAAAGGCTTATCGTAGTTCATTATAGACATTATATCGGTCTTCTTAGGAACATCGATATGGAATTGTGTTTGTAGTTTGGCAATTTGATGGGAAAGGTCCACTGATGGCAAGGCAGGAGTGGATTCTCGACTTTCTCCCTCGTGTATCACTACACTATTGGACTGGCCATCTTCAGACTTGAGGTTCATTTGAAACCTCGGTAAAGGTGACGGCTGTAGTTGAGGAACAGGCGAGTCGTCGACTTCTATTACCGATTGGGCGTTTCCAATCTTGATTGATGTTTGGTACTGAGAAACCAAGCTCTTCATTTTCGGTTTATCTTGAGGATTTGATAGTGGCGGCGGAGACTGGGTGGCCGTTTGTGATTGTGGTAAAATTGAGGCGAGCTGGGGGTCGCCATCCGGCAGTTGGTCACCGGAAAGTAGCGACATTATCGATACGTTCTTGGACATGTGTAGTAATAACAAAAAAAAAGAGGTCGCATTATTCATGTTTTCCATCATATAAATAGGTGCAAACAGTATGTACAATAGCCATAGGGAAAATAAATACGAGGCACAACAAACCCCAAAACGGGTGCCGGCACCATCCGCTCAAGCCCTGTCCAATTGGGTCCTCAGACTGTACAATCCAAGCTTGCTTAAGGTCAAGCTCGTGTCTGAACCATAGCCTTCCAAAGAGTTCATCACCAAATCGCCATTCCAATAATCGGCATACACCTTGCACATTGGAAGCCCCAACCCCAACTTGTATTCGTGCGGCCGGGTAATCAATTTTTCCAAAGTAGACGTTTTCAGTTTTGTAGTGCCGCCATTGATATCGGCGATACTGGTTCCGTCAAGTGTTTCATCGTCTATCACTGATGATCCTGCAGCAGTAACTTTCAAATTGGAATATAATTGAAGACCGGGAATTCGGTGGAAGTTGGCAAGGGTTCCTCTGGCAAACTCGGGGTTCTTCCCAAACGACCAGATATTGGCGAGTTTGTCGTGGTTGATACCTCCGCCCTCGTCACTAAACCGAAACATGATATTTTGTGGGGTATGAATGATGGTGATTTTTACTGATGGGAGCTTTTTGGAAGTTTTGGTGCCATGTCGTTTGATGGTGGCCTCATAACTGTTCCTGAGGATCTCCCCGAATAAGTAGTGAAGATGGGGCACCATAAATGGGAACGACACATCGATGTCTCCCTCAATCTCGAGATCTGGCATGTTTTCTTTGCTTGGGTAGATGGAGACCATGGACTCCTTCACCATTTCAGATACCAAGTGCAAGTGGGTCACAGCATTACAGTCGTCGAACATTTCCCCAATGTAGTCTGGGGGTTTCACATGTTGGGGCTGGGAACTGTAATTTTCCGTCAAAGATAGGTGCTCTTCCACAATTACTCTCCTACTGATTCTGGATCTGATCATTGAGCTCATAAACTCGTCCAACTCATGCTGTGGGAAGTTCTCGAGAATGGACACCTCCAAAGCTCCCATCATCAAGTGCGACAAGTTGAACACATGGTCGTCCAATAACTTGGACAACTGCAAGCAGAACTTGTCGTTCTCTCGCAAGGAAGTGATCTTGGACATCTTTCTGAACGCATTGAACAGATGGTAGTAACTTTCGTAGATCTGGCTGAAGTGGAAGTTATTGACGATGCCAAAAGGAAGTGCCTGAAGCTCTCGGATCCGTATAGCCAACCGTATAGGCAACTCGAGCCTCACAAAATTGGCACTGTTAAGAATCTTTTCTTTGTTAAGTTTTTTTCCGTACCCTGCCAATTGTCTTAAAGACACCGGATGTGGTTGTTTTCTCAGATATTCAAGCAAGATCTCATTCTGGAAGAAGTGCTGTTGGTTAAGGATGTTAGAATAGCTGGGAAACGGGCCTAGGTTGTCGAGGTGCTGGGCTATTTCCTGCCGATTCACTACTGATAAGAAATCCTCATCGATATAGGAAAATGGAGTGATGTCTTTGTTGTTGAGGAGCACCGGGCCTTTGGTACTTTTAGATCGTAGTGCCAGCGAGTGTATGCTTCTGCAACACTGCAGAGTTGCGTATGGGCTCAAAAACGCCTTTGGTGTTACCTTCATGGCGTTTATTTGTGGACCTTGGTTGGCTTGTTCTGAACCGAATTTTGTTTGGCCGAGTGTTTGCTCACACTATCGAAGCCCGGTGGGCGTTATGCAGGAATAGGATATCCGATGGCAGGATTTGGGGATTTGAGCATTTGGGATGCAGGATTACATCTGGGACTATATACAGGACACAAAGGGGTGGGTGTAGACCCCCCGTTAGAAGTAGAAAGCAGACCTGGAAATTTTCCACAAGGGTGGCAGAGCAAAGGCTTGGAGTGGGCTAATTGAGTAGTGCTCTTTTCAGGTGAAAAATGGGCCGTTTCCTGATTTTGAACGGGTCTTAGTTGCCATGCTCGTCAATCTTCGAGATTGTGAAATTGACTTAAAATTTACCAAAAACCCACTAACATCAGGCAAGAAAAGGTTCTCCAAGGAAAGATGCCCATCCGCTTCGCTTAGAAAACCAAGCCCATTGATTCCTTTCCTGATCCAGCCATGGCGTTTCTTTTCTTTCTTTTTTTATTTGCAGCTTATATAATATAGCCAGCCATGCGCTATGATTTCGCAGTCAAAAATTTAAAAAGCTGATCCAGGGAGTTTTATCGTTTACCATTTCCAAGTTTATTCTTGACACTAGGTTCAAGTTCTCCATTAGATCCCTTAAATAAAAGCTTCAACACTGCCATGAATGTCACAGAAAGAGGATACTACACGCAGACGTATTTGGACAATGTTAACAAACACAAACCGCGTAAAAGACGAGACGATGGAGACCAGCACAAACCCCGAGGTTCAGATCATTTGGCCCCGGCTGCCACCACTCCCGCTACACAAACCACGTTCGCCACCCTAGAAAACAGCACAATGCCACAGTCGGAGTTCAACTCCCCCTCCACCTACCAAGGCCACGAGGAAAACGACTTTCTCCCCGAATCACCGGAAACTCAATTCACAACCTCCGTCAGCGATCTGGTAGACACTCAGCACATCAAATACGACCCTGACGACTTGCACGAGGAATTGACGCCGGCGCAGTTGAACGTGCTTCAGAGACGGAATAGACCGCCTCCCAGAAGAAGCAGGAGACGCAGCTACTATGACGACTATGACAGCTATCATGAAGCACGCAGGCACCACCAGGACTTTGGCTACGACGACAGCGAACTCGACAGGTCGCTTTATACCGAAGAGTACCAACCCAGCGTGTATGACGAGTATTACAACGAAAACCAACACTACAAGGTCCCTGCTGGAAGAGCTCCTCGGCAAGGCCCCAGGCGAATGCACCGGGCAAAGAGACAGGGCGATGATTACTATATCCAGCAAAAGAAGGCCATTGACGAAGCTGAATTCTACAAGCCCAAGCCCTACACCCACAAGACGTTCCGGGAAGTGTTCAACGATGCAGAGGATCAGCTGAGCAAGTACAACCCCATGGAGTTTGTGTTTGACGACCCAGTGCAGATCAAGGAACAGGAGCAGAACCAGAAATTGAAAAAAGCGTTCAAGACCATCCAGTTGAAATTGGGGAAAGACGATTATTCCAACTACGACTACTACCAAAGCAAGGCCAAGAACAGCGTGGCCAATGAGGTGTTTGTCACAGGAGAAGGAAGCGACGATTCCGAAGACGAGGCCATGGATATCACAGGAGAGGACGCCGAGAAGGCTGACAAAGCTCAAAAGAAGAAGCGGAATTTCAAAAAGTTGTGGAAGTCCAAGACCAAAAAGATCAAAAAAGAGTTGGGCAGAGATTACATGAACAACATGGAGAAGCAGTGGGAGATGGAGGAGGCAAAGATGCGTTTGCGGGAGCTTGAAATGTTGGCTGAGCAGGAAGCGAACGAGGAGAACCCTCTAGCCCCTCCCACTCCCAAAACGTCACGGCTGGAAGGGTTTGACGACGGTACAACGGCAGCCCCCATTATTGAAGAACCCGATGATGCTAGTTATGCAACACGATACTTTGCCGGGCCCCGGGATGAATTTCATCCTGCGTGGAACTATCTTTTGTCGTGGTTGGCGTATGACCAGCCCAGACCAAGCCACCCCAACAATAAAACTCCGCTTTCAATCGAAGAAGTTCCTGTGGATATAACCCAAAGCGTCAAAGATGGAACGGGGCCGGCCACCAGAACACCAATCAAACGGACAAAGGCTGTTCCTAAACCTATAGTTAAAGAGCCAATCAAAAAGAACAACGTCAAGAAGATCCGGATCAATAAAGAGCAGATGAAGAACCTCAACAAGAACATGGTCAAGTTGAAAAACATGTGGACTTTACCTGCAAACCAGATGTTTGAAGGGGCCCAGGAACAAAATCGTGGGGTTATGTCGTTGAAAAGCGGCAAGACAGGCGGTGACACTATGCAGCAATCGCTACCCCACTCCAGCGAGTTCGACTTCCCACACTTTGACGGTGATACCAATGAGTTCGTGATCGAGTTGGACGATGATGCCAACACGTTTGACGAGGAGTTGTTCTTCAATCCTCACACTGGCCAATTGGAGAGAGAGCCCCCTACCTCATACTCGTCCATGGATTATGTGCCAAACAGTTCAGGGATGTCGTCTTCGAGTGGGCAAAGAACCATAGGAAATAGAATGGCAATCGATACCTCAAATGGTGCTCGGAATATCATCTCCAACATCAACCTGATGATCAAAAGTATCAAGCTCATGAAGATAATTTTTGCACCCATAGACATTATAGGAGAGTCGTTCCCCAGCTTGCAGACGGTGGTGATCATGCTAGAATTGGTGATTTTCGTGTGGATTTTGTACGAGTTGTCGTTGTTGGTTGACGCTTTGTGTATGATGGTGAAGGCCGTGTGTGCTCCAATGATAGCCATGGGCCGGTTCATGAACAGGATCATGTGAGCTTTTAGATGTATGTGATTATATAAGCCGGGTTCGTAAACAAACCTACACGACGACAGTAACCATCTGCAAAAGATCTTCTTTTGTACGTGTAGCTCGATCCTCCCTGGGTCTTTTTATGGGTCAATTATGTCCTCTAGAGCTTAAGTATGCAAATGCAAAAATGAGAAAAAAAACTTTACATCGATGTTTAGAACCAGACTTGCAAGAGTGCCTTTAAACAGGCGCAGTGTACGGCTCAACTCCTCCAAGGAGGTTCCCCGAGTGGCGCTGGAGCTGCCTGAAGAGGCACAGAAAAGGAAAGACGAAGCAGCCAAACTTGCCCTCCAATCTGTGAAAGATATAGGGTCGATGTTCTCAGGGTCGGAGGACAAAGAAACAGAAACCATAGACACAACACCGATCTTTGAAGACCCAGAGAAGTTTGCAGCCTTGAGTTTGCTCCACCAGGGTCAAGTGTTACATGAGTTGCAGGCAAAATTCGACAGCAAGTGGACGAAATTAAACACCAAAGACAAGAAATTGGCGTACTACATTTACTATGGGAACTGGGGTGTTCGGGAAAAGTTTGATAACTGGAACCAGAACGAAAAGCCGTTTGATTTACCCTTCAAGGACAGCATCACCGGAAACACGTCGACCAAGCCCAGCGATCTCATCAAGAAGCTTCCACCGTACTACTTGGCCGAAACTCCTATCAGGAAGCCTCAGTTCGATACTCGACAAATGGACCCCATCTCGAAATTCTTCATCTTCACCACCGTTATTGTGGTGTTACTAGGCCTCATCAGAGACAAAAAGGTGGGAGAGGAAGGCAAGCCCAAGGAGTTGGTGGTGAGGGACTTGTACGAAGAACAGAGACAACAGAGATTGAAACAGGAACAGCAGGAAAGGTTGCAGAGGCAGAAGAAATGGTACTACTTATGGCTTAGGTAAATAAGCCAGGCTGAGTGTAGGTTCTTTATTGTAAATAGACCCGTGATACTATACACACACAGAGACGGTCAGAGAGCCGATCTCTTTCGCAAACAGATGGTCTTCAGACACAGTCTCGTTCTTTGCGGCAACTGCCACATCTCTTTCCGCCACAATTGTCTCTCCCTGGCATTTGTCTGCCGTCTGCTGCTATTCCTCATCGTCATCCTCCTCCTCCTCCTCATCATCATCTTCGTCGTCGTTCCAGCTGGTCTCCACCGTCTCTCTCACCCTCTTGATGTACTGCGACCGGTGGTCTTTATACAAGTTAGCAGCTTCAGCATTAGCAGGACTGGAAATATTTGGATCGTTGAGCAACGACTGGATCGACGTTAAGATACTCGACACATCGTACGTGGGAGACCACCGGTTCTGTAAGATGTCCAAACATAACTCTCCACTGGCATATACGTTGGGATGGAACATTTCGCTTATAAATTTCACAGTTGGCGGTTTGTTAGGGTATTGTTCGTCAAACTGCATCACCAACTTGAAAGTGCCGTCTTCAAACGGAGTATCGCCTGGGCCTATGATCACGGCGTTCCATGTCATGACATTGTCGGGCAAGGGAGACGCCGAGACGCCGCTTGGGGCGTCTTGTTGCATCCTCTTGAAATCACGCATGAGTCTTCTTTTAGCGGGTGTGGACATAGTGTACAAAAAAAAAACAGTAAAACACTTTTTTTGGAGCAAAAGCCAACACTGCTGCTGTATAATGGGTTGTGTGTGCGACGGAAGTTCGTAAGAGGTTTTGTAAGCCCTGAATCTGAATTGGTAGTTTCTTTTCTGAAGATAAAAGTAGTTAGTAATAGAAATATTTGGGGGCAGCACCAAAACCGCGCTTGCCACTGGAAATCAGAGATTCGATAAAGAGGTGCATGGAAGAATAAAAGAATATGGTATATTACGTGAAACAAAAACATCATGAACAACTATGCAAGTGCAATAATTAGGGGCGGTGGCCGGGCCCCGGAAGAACACAAAACAAACCACCTACTCTATTGTTTACCGTAGACGTTTTGGACTAGTTTTTCAACTTCTTCAGCGAGTTCAACAGATACTTTACCAGCACTGGCAACAAATTCTGAAAAAGACTTGTCGAACTTGTCTGAAGCAGCCTCCTTTACTTCCGCGGTAGATGCAATACTTTCACCCCAGAAATCAGTTATGTTGTGACCAGCACCATTGAAGGCTAAGATGTTTGGAGTGTCTTCTGGCACATCAGTCAAGACATCTTTGGAACCGAAAGTGATCAAGTTCTTCTTCAATTGGGCTGGGGTAACAGAGTCAGCAGCAGTGAAGAATTCAGAGTCGGCTGATGGTTGTAAAGACACAAAGTAAGATAACAACCCACAGATATGAGGAGATGCCATGGAAGTTCCCGACAAAGTTGCAGTGGCAGTGTTGGAGCCAATGTAGGTGGACAAGATATTCAAACCTGGAGCGAAAATATCAACACACTTACCATAGTTGGAGAAGTATGCTCTAGCATCAGAAATGGTGGATGCACCAACAGTAATGGCGTTTTCTGCGGCAGCTGGTGAAGTGTTGCAAGCGTCCTGGTTTTCGTTACCAGCAGCGACGGCAAAGTTCAACCCAGCCTTGACAGCAGCATTAACAGCCAAGTCCAAAGCAGTAGATTTACCGCCTCCCAAGGACATGTTGGCAGTAGACCCTTTGAATCCTTTCTTACCTTTCTTGACGGCATCTTGGTGAGATTTGGCGGCGAATTCAACACCTTTGACCACATCGGACATTGAGCCAGACCCGTTGGATCTCAACACCTTGACGGCAACGATATCAGCCTTCTTAGCAACCCCGTACGAAGCAGATCCAATGGTACCAGCACAGTGGGTTCCGTGTCCATTACCGTCGACGTCTTCATCGCCAGCGGGAATAGTAGAACCCCAAACGGCTCTGCCGTCAAATTCTTCATGGTTGACATTGACACCAGTGTCGATGACGTAAGCAGTAACCCCTTCACCACCCTCGGTGTCGTATAAGTATTGGTTGAAAGAATTCAAGCTCAAAGGTTGTCTATGAGACACTCTGGCCAACCCCCAAGGAGCACCTTTTTGAGTCTCGAATTCGTTAGCGTAGACCATCGAGTCCTTTTCAACAAACTTGACATCTGGGTGACGTCTGATTAAATCGAGCGCTTCGTTAGTGAAGAGCCCAGTGTAACCGTGTAATACGTCGCCAATCTTGAAGCTATCGACAATACCCCCGGCTTTGTTGAAACCTTGTGTGGAAATATGGAAAGGATGTTGTTCATCATCTGCAATTGCTTGGTAAGAAGCATCTTGTTGCACGCTGACCCATTCTTTGTGGAGTTCCACAGCGAGGTTATCAACGTTATCATTGAATACCACAATGTACTTGTGAGGGATGATGTCCCTTTCTTTGCTCACGAAAGACAAAGGAGCAGCTTCTTTCAAATCCTTCAAAGCGACCTTCAAACCAACATCGGCTTGTTCCTTGACCTTTTCGTAGACTTCTTTGGCAGAGTCTAAACCATTGGAGGCCACTTCTTTCAATTTGTTGGCCTCGTCACCGAAAACATCGATAACTTGGTCGACTTTAGGGATAACCACTGCTTGGACACCTAAAGTGGCCAAGATGGAGATAGCGACGGATTTTGATAATAACATTGCGTAGGGTGAGGAACTGTTTCTTTTAAACCTTGGAAGACTTCACTACTAACCAGCGAAGATACAAGGGATAAAAAGAATGTAAGTGAAAGCAGAAAAAAAAGGGATAGATAATTTTAGCAATTTATAGTGGCAGAAAAAGGGATGCGCGAGTGGCGATAAGAATGTGTGATTAGTTACTTTTTGTGTCGTATAACTTTGGCGCGAACAATTGGACCGAGCTGGCGAGAGCGCCGAGAGCGCCAGGGTGGGGAGTGGGGACCCCGTATTGAGCCAGCCACAGGTTGAGAACCACAAATAGAAAAAACCACAAATGGCAAAAAACGAACCACAAAAAGGAATTTCGAGGCCGGTGGGCACACGATGAAACTGGGTCCGGTGATAAATGGGGCCGATTGATTATCTTATCTATGCGTCATTGTCATTTATCATACATACTTTATCATACGTACTTAGTTTTCTTTTAGCCAAAACTCCAAATTTTCAGCGGACACTTCCCTTATCTCGTTAAGGCCCTTAAGCACAAGCTCCGGTGGGTATTCTTCGCTGTACAGTTGGTACAAAAGCATCTTTTCGGTGACGTTATCGCTCACACAGAACCAGAACGTCGGTGTAAACTCATTGTCTTTGTTTTGAGGAATATACGGCACATGGATCAAAAGCTCCTCATGAATGACCTTTATTACCTCCTTGATAGAGTTGAACGGCGGTGAAACGTTCCGCTTACAAAACTTGTTCTGACAGCCTTCAAAATCACAGCCCTTGTTCAACTGGAGCATGTACCGTCTTTCCAATCTCGACAGAAGCTTAACAAACGTGGGGTCATTCACAGGGCTGTACAATGGGCCGAAACACTGTTCACAAAGCCGGAACCTGTTCGTGGTTGCTGCAACGTTGGTGCAGTTGACGTTGGTGCATTTGCTGAACCTTTCTTTGAAGTGCTGGAGATTGGATTGGTTGTCTAATTGGTGTAACTTGTAGTGTTTTCTAAAATCCTTTCGTTTGACATTCTTCTGGCATTTTGGGCATTCGTCGGTTTTGTTCCCACATTCGTTCTCGTGATGAGTAAGGTTTTCAAATCGGTCAATGTAATCTTCTTCACCTTGCTCTAGCACTAAATGACAGAATTTGCACTCGTGGAGTTTTGCTGGACAGACCGACGATTTGTGATGAAGCACAAGGTCAGTGAATGTGGAGAAAGTTCCGGGCAGTGGACATTTATCGCATTTGAACGATTGGTGGTTCATTTGCTCGTGTTTGAACTTGAAGAGGTCCAGACTGGAATATTGTAGACATTGGGGGCAATGCCAGTGGTCGGGCGGGATGGCTTTGAGGAACACAGCACCACATTCACACCGGATGTTGTTTTTGAGGCAGAAAAGCTGGTGGAGCTGGAACTGGGGCGTGTGGATGAGCTTTCTGCAGTTAGGGCATGGGGAAAGGCTAGAGCCATCTGGAAGTGGGGTCTCTGGAAGTATATCCTTTGGCAGTTTACTGGCTGGCAGGGCGCCATCTTCTGGCACCTCCACCCTAAGGGTCACCTCGTCTGGTCTCTTCCACGCAAAAGGCACCACGTACAACCAGTGGTCCACATCGTCCATGTCGAAACCCTGGTCCAAATCGTACCTGCACGCATCCACCCTCTTCTGCACCTCTGCCCACGGCACCACCACCAGCTTGCCACCGCCACTCTCTGCCTGGAAATCCTGGTCAATGGTACTGAACCTGAAATTGTCCAAGCTCACCAACCGATCGTACCCCACCACTAAATCCACATTACAAATATCCAGCACTGCCAGCACCGACACAGCCACGTCTCCCGTGGCCTTGAACACATCGAACCTGAACACCTGCACCTTATTCTCGCTGAATGGGTCCACCGTCAACATCTTGGTCTCGTATGTGATCTGTTTCGAGGTGTCGAAATTGAAGTTCAATTGCTGGTGCGCCATAATATCGTTCAACGGCACCACATCCAACACCAAGTCGGTATCGATCACCGACACCACCGGCTCATTCAAGTCCTCGATCATCAATTCGTACCCATTCAACACCAATTTCTCCCCCTTGGTCAAAACCGTGTAGTACTTGGTCAAATTCGATTCTAGGTAGTATTTCCAGTTGTGGATCTCGGGGTAGAACTGCACTGGCTTGATCTTCAACAACGTGCCCTTGGCCACCTCTGCCGGCTCCAACGACACAGTGGAACCACTGGCCACCGCCAACTTCTGTCGTACGGCCTCGGGAAGTACCACGGTGCCTTCAGCCGCCGTGAACTGCTTGACGCCTACGTTCCAGCGGCGGCCGTCCGTTGCCACCAGAAATATCAACGGGTGTGGGAGGTTCTCGCCAAAAATCTCCACCACCCGTGTCAACACCAGTGACGGGAGCTCCGCCTTGTCGGAGTGGGGAGAAAGGTCTCCGTCCACGACTCGCAAATCGAACATCAACGCAGTATTATGTTATCTGAAGAAGAAGAAGAATCAAAAATTCGCGAGACATTGTTCTACCGCTTTCAGTGCCAGAGGCAAAAACGCCAAATCTCCGCTGCCCTGGAGCACATTGTTCACTACATTGTTAGTCCAGCTTCTCCGACAGTCCAGTGGGCGCTCGAACATGGGATCTGAGCCAATATGGTCTGGAACTTCCTGGGCCGGCAACGGGTGCCAAACTAGTGCCGGTGTTTCATGCTGCCAGATTATTTTTTGTTATTTTACGTATCCGCTCCCAGATACGTGTAGTTCCCGGCTCCAGTTGCGGCCTTTTTCCCTGACATTGGTTTCACGTGGGCACTACCACCCACTTTTTTGACACTTTTGCGGACGACACCTGTTTTAGGCGAGGAATGTCTGGATTCGTGGACTGAACCCTCCTTTCATCTAAAAAATAATCCACATTAGTTTTGTTGCGAGCCCCGCCCTCCCACTACATATATAATAGACTAACCCCATCGTAAACCTCCGGTTTGTATATCTCCGCTTGTATCGTCCACATAACACGTTACCTAGCCAAAACATAACACTCACAGAAACCACGATGTCCCTCTGGCGCAAGGCATGCAGACTAGGTGCCAGCCAGCAGATGCACTACTTGCTTGTTGCAATGGGATTGGCCGTGTTTATGATCAACGTGGGCTTGACATTCCAAGACTCCTTTATTTCTACAAACAATAAGACGGCTGCCCCCGCCACCGACAGAGTGTCACAAGACGCCACAGAGCAGTATTTAAACGTGCTTGGGGGCAACGCTAAGAACTCCCGGGCCAATTTACTCCGCAAAGCCATCGAAGAGTTGAAGAAAGAGAACGAGCCCAGGCTTTTGAAACAGTTGAAGGAGGACGTGAGATGGCTCAACGAGGACAGTATCCTCGCAGACTTGAAGGTGTCCCTCAAGACAAAGTTCACCAAGGACTTGTACAAGCAGGATGTGGTGTCGACGGCACTTTTCCGGGAATTGAAAGATGGGTTCTTGGCCAACAATGAGTACAGCATGAAGACTTTCATTGCCAAAGATGTGATTGATACGGTGCAGCACAGCGACGCTTACAAAGGGATTTTTGCCCTGGAAGAACAGGCTCAGAAGGTAGCCGATGTGTTTATCAAGGGCCTTGCGGTGTCTTCGTTTTCCACGATGGAGTACGTCTATAGCGACATTATCAAGGCCAACGATCCCCGAGTGACGCTTTCCAACCTCCCGTTGGACAACCTGCTCCAGCAGCAGCACTTCTCCACGCCACGGGTGTTGTCCCGTGCACAGTTGACCCAGAAAACGGTCGAGGTATCCGATAGGCAGTTCGACGCCTTACAGAGCGCTCATGATAAGGTAATCCGTTTGCTTCAAGGCCTCCACTTGCCTGAAGGAGGAGACTTCCACGGTGACGGTATAGTGATCAACTCCGACGAGTTGGGGATTGGAAGTGCCCTTGTGACGATC
>JAKTSP010000061.1:209814-232816 GCA_030580255.1 Yamadazyma sp. yHMH393
ACGATCTTCAAGATCAGAGACGACCACAGCCTGTTGCCGATAGAGTTAGTGTTGAATACAAGGCAGGAGTCCACCCGCCAAATATGCGATGAGCTCTTGCCCCAGTACAACGCCAAGTGTGTCTACTTGCTGGAGAGGTTACCGTTTCTACAGCTTGGGAAGGATCAGAACATCAACAAGTTTGGACTAAAGGTGTGGGGGATATTTGCGTCTTCTTTCGATAACGTTATTGCTTTGGACGCCGACTCATTGCCGATAAAGAATGTGGACCTGTTGTTGTACACACAAGACTTCATGGCCACCGGGTTTGTGTTGTGGCCGGACTACTGGGAGAAGACCACCTCGCCTGTGTACTACGATATTGCCCGGTTTGATGTGGGTGAACCCGTTCGCCGGTTCGGCCTAGCCAACGATGCCAAGTTTGGCGAGTATACCGGCTCCGAACTGGCTTGCTTTCACGACTTAGACGGGTTACCCGACCGCCGGACGGCTGAGACAGGCCAGATGGTGATCAGCAAATCGAGGCATTTCCGGTCCTTGATCTTGGCGTTGTACTACAACCACTATGGTCCCACCGCCTACTATCCGATGTTCTACCAAGGCGGTGCTGGAGACGGCGACAAAGACACGTTTGTTCCTGCATTGCACGTATTACAGGAACCCTACTATATGGTGGATAGGGACCCTGTTGAGGTCGGCTGGAAACTGGGGGCCGATTTGGTGGAGACCACCTTGGTCCAGTATGCTCCCACGTCTGCCAAGTACCATTTGAAGGCATGGAAACAATGGCTCCGATCCAAGAAATTGGACACACGGTTATGGCCGTACCAGAATACAGCATACACCCAGGATCTTTATCTGAAGTTCTTGGCCGACCACGATGACAGTATAAAGAAGCAACAGCTGCTCAAGGACGGGTCTATTGATTTGACACCATTTTTCTTGCATGTACACAAGCCCAAAATCAACCCCTTCACCAACTACAAGAACGAAATGGGGATGCTTGACAAGAGAAATTTGGGCTTGCCCAAAGAGTTGAAGCCGTTGTTTGGCACCCGGGACTGGGAATTGAGGTTCCACGCTATCAGTCAAAGGGTGGTCTGTTCAGACGTGACCGATAAGGCTTTTTACGATAAGCATGGAATCGACCAGAAGGAAGCGTGTGAAAAGATCAGTGAGTACGTCAAGTCTTTGATTGGGGACTCTGGAAGCCCCGAGTATGCCGACTTTGGTTTGAGGCCGGTCCAGGAGAAAGACAAGGGCACGGCCAAGAAGGATCAGGCGAAAGAAGGAGCAAACAAATACGCTTAGACACGGGGCAAAGGAACCGACCAACACGATTTTACTTGCCTAATGAACGTTACGGATTAAATACATTAAATATGGAATAAGAACTTCAAACAGAGAGAGACAGAGACAGAGCCAGACAGAGACAGAGACGCAAGAACACAAACACAAAAAGCACAAGCACAAACACAGACCCAAAATATGCACAGGTACAGAAGACAGGCACAAAACAAACCCACAGAGGCCAACCAAGCCACGCCATTAGTGCCTTTATCTATGTGTCACTCTAGACCTACGCGATACCATTAGTAACTCTTTTTTCGCTTTCTAACGAATTTTCATATTTTTCACACCATCGCTACGCCATGTCTCAGCAGTTCCAAGAGGTTGAGCACTTCGACGTGGACTTTGCTCCCGTCAGTGTCACCAAATGGCGTTCAAACAGAACAGGCCTAAATATCTGCTACGTTAACCAACCGTCGCCCATAGTGAACGGGTACTTTGCCGTGGCCACTGAGGTGCAAAACGATTCAGGCTCTCCCCATACCCTTGAACATCTTGTGTTCATGGGGTCCAAGTCGTACCCCTACAAAGGGTTCTTGGACACGTTGGGGAACCGGTTTTTCTCCTCCACCAATGCCTGGACCAGTGTGGACCAAACCGTGTACAACATCACCACCGCTGGTTGGGATGGCTTCAAAACCATTTTGCCGGTGTACTTGGAGCACATCTTGTACCCAACGTTGACGGACGAGGCGTGTCTCACCGAGGTCTACCACATTGATGGGAAAGGAGACGAACGGGGTGTGGTGTTCTGTGAGATGCAAGGGGTGGAGAACCTGGCGTCTTTCCAAGTGGCGCTTCGCATGCAAAGACTTCTCTACCCAGAGACGTCGGGGTACTCCAGCTACGCCGGAGGGCTCATGGGAGAATTGAGGCACTTGACTAACGACGAAATCAGGTCCTTCCACCAGGCGATGTATAGACCCGACAACTTGTGTGTGATAATAACGGGGCTGGTGGATGAGAGCGAGTTGCTAGATATTATGAACGAGTTTGACTCCCAGTTGGAGCCTTTGAACCCCCAATCGGCCACAAAACGGCCTTGGGCCGACACGAAGTCCAAGAGGTTGGATGCCGATGTGGTTGACGAGTTTGAGTTCCCCGACAAAGACGAGCTGATGGGGGAGTTGTTGATCTGCTGGTTGGGGCCCGACGTCAAAAATGTGTTGACATACGAGGCCTTGGACATGTTAGGGTCCTACTTCACCGAAAATGCCAACAGCGTCTTCAACACCAACTTGGTGGAGGTCCATAACCCGCTCGCCACCGAGGTTTACCACTACCAGGAAAGCTACAAGAAAATGGAGTTTGCAGTGTATTTTAGTGGAGTGCCCACTGAGAGATTGCAAGAGTTGGATGATAAGTTGAAAGCGCTTATTCGGGAGCAGGTCAAGGTGGAGAACTTCAACTTGGAATTCATGAGGCAGATCATCAAGCAGCAGAAACTCAGTTTGACTTTTGATTGTGAAAAGAAGGCCGACCATTTTTACGAGTGTGCCATAGTGGACTTTTTGTATAGCCCTGTGGGTGACAAAAACTTCAAGGAGATGATCAACACGCCTGCTGTCTATGATGTATTGATGGAATGGGACGAACGCCAATGGTGTGCGCTTATTCAGGAGCAATTGGTTGACAATAAATCCGTCACCGTATTAGGGAAACCTTCAGCCAAATTGAATAAAGAGTTGAACGCCGAAAATAAGCGGATCAAAAGGGATATAAAGGAGAAGCACGGCAAGGATGGGTTGAAGAAGTTGGACAAGGTTTTGGAGGACGCCAAGGCCAAGAACGACTTGGTGATACCTGAAACATTGCTCACGCTGTTCCCAGAAGCAGATCCAAGCAAAATCAAATTCATCGATACCAAATCGTACAAGGCCGGTACGAACGAGTGCCAAGTCGGCTACGAGACAGACGGTGAATTATACCATGCGTTACAGAGGGACGAAGCCCAGGTCGGGCACAACCCATTGTTCTTTCATTTCGAAGACTTCAAGTCTGGATTTATAACCATAAATGTCGTTATGTCTACAGAAGACGTCAACCCAGAGTACTTACGGTATCTTTCCATCATGGAGGAGATATTCAATATGGCCATTAAGGATGGAGACAAGATCATTCCCTACGACAAGGTGATCAACGCTTTGAACGAGGATTTGATTGAGTTCGAGTTGGACAGTGGATTTGACGGGATCCTTTTGGAGTTGATTCACATTAAAGTGAAATGTGATGTTCTGAAGTATGCCAAGGCCATTGAGTGGATTGAAAAAATCATGACGATGAATGTGATGGAGGAAGACCGGGTCAAAGTCATTGTGGAAAAGCTTATCAATGCCATGCCTGAAAAAAAGAGAAACGGCGAGTTGATGATGTACTCCAAAGAGTACCGAACATTATTTACGGAAAAGTCAACCAGAAAGGCACAGGACTGTATCTACACCGAATCATTCTACAAGGACTTGTTGGAGCGTATCGATGCTGGAAAGTTTGCCGAAATCAAGCAAGATTTGGATGAGTTCAAACACCAGTTATTTGGTAATTTGAACAACCTCAAAGTGTTTGTCAACGGAGGGTGCAGCAGTTTGGATGCCCCGATTTCCAGCTGGAAATCATTCATGCAAGCGTTCAAGCCTGGCAAAGAAGCCGTGCCTGTGGCATTGTTACCCAAGTCCCATCAGCTCAGAAGTGAAGAAGGGTTGAACTGCAGCAAAAAAGCGTACGTGGTTACGTTATCATCCATTGAGTCGAGTAACCTTACCACCTCCACCAAAATCCCGTTGGACTATTTGGCACAAGACATGTTCAAGATAGCCCTTGCATCCGAGTACTTGGTGGCAGTGGAGGGGCCATTCTGGAGAGGTGTTCGAGGCAATGGGTTGGCGTACGGATCCTTTTTGAACCGTAATGTCGACACAGGGTTCTTGACCTACACCATTTACAGTTCTTCGGAGGTGGAACAGGCTTGGTCCACCAGTAAGAAAATTGTTGACGATTACAGTGACGGAACCTTGAAGTTCGAAAGGCTTCACATGAACAACGCCATTTCCACCATTATCAATGCCATTGCTGGGAACGAGTCCAATCTTTTCGACGCTTCTTTGGTGAAGATTTCCGATAACGTGTTCAGGAACAGAGGGCCCAATTACAAGGCCTACTTGATTGAGCAGTTGAAGAAGGTGACCGAAGAAGACTTGGTGATGATAGTGAACAAATATTTCACCAAGATGTTCGATCCCAGCTCGTCGATCGTGTTCACCAGTGTACCTGCGTTGAAGGGGAGTGCCGTGGCGGAGTTCTTCGGTGCCGGAGGGTACACGGTGGAGGTCGAGGAGGTAGAGGGCGAGGAGGGTGAAAGCAGTGAAGAAAGTGGTAGTGAAAGTGGCAGCGAAGAAAGTGGTAGTGAAAGTGACGAGGAAAGTGGTAGTGACGAGGAAAGCGGAACCGACGAGGAAAGCGGCTCTGATACTGATTAGGGTGCCGGAATTATGTGAGTATCGCGGAATGCACTAGCCGTTGCGGGAAGCCATCTCCTGGCTGGTTTTTCAGCTAGTATTCAAAAAAGTGGGTACTTTTCAGATCCCCAGATTTTGATCAAGGGTTCAATGTCGTGAGAATGACCTTTGTGCACCAGTATCCAGTAGGTATCTAGATTGCAGATTGTAGACATACAAATACACGAAAAAACTAGGTTGCAAACCACAAACGGTTTGTGTTCCTGTGACTATCCTGTGACTATCCTGTGACCAAAAAAAAAGGGAATTGTGGTTTATATATTGTTTATAAGCCGGCTTTGTAGATAAGAAACGGTTTAGGCAAAATCCGCAGTAGATCCCGGATCGCGACATCGCGACATCTTTGGCTCCAAGATAACTCCATCCACCTTGATTCCTTTAACTTTCGAGTTTTCCCTTTATTCGAAATTATCTAAACCATAGAAGAAACAACCACCATGACTGTCAAGGAAACTTCAACATACAGGGACATTGCTGCTAAGAAAGTCCAATTGAGAAACGAAAAGTTCATCAAAGAATGGCTCTTGCCTGAGTCTCAATTGCCCGGTGGATCGGTCAAAGATGTCAGCGATTTCTTCGCCAACAACAACGTGTTGTCTGAAAAGGAGATGGAAATCACAGAGTCCAATGCGCCTACCATCCTTGCCAACATCAAAGACAAAAAATGGCGGTCTGTGGAAGTTATGGAGGCATTTGGGAAGAGGGCCACCATTGCCCATCAATTGACCAATTGCTTATCCGAGATCTTCTTTGAAGAGGGTTTGGCCACCGCCAAGGAGTTGGACGAGTACCAGGACACCACCGGTAATGTTAAGGGGCCGTTGCACGGGTTGCCGGTTTCGTTGAAGGACAATTTCAACATCAAAGGCCACGCTACCACCATCGGGATGGTTGACTACTGCTTCAAGCCCGAGAAAATGGAAACCGATGCCGTGTTGGTGTCGATTTTAAGAGAATTGGGGGCCGTGTTTTACGTCAAGACCAATGTCCCCGTGGCCATGATGATGCCAGAAACAAATAACCACGTTTACGGCAATACCACCAACCCCATGAACCGATTATTGAGTGCCGGTGGAAGCTCTGGAGGAGAAGCAGCTTTAACCAAATTGAAGGGAAGCCCTCTAGGGATTGGGTCGGATATAGGAGGGTCCATCCGGATCCCTGCTTCTTTCCAGAACTTGTATGCGTTGAAACCATCTTTCGGTCGGTTCCCCACCTACGGCGCCAGATCGGGGTTGCCAGGGTTCGAATCGGTCAACTCTGTCAACGGGCCCTTGACCACATCTTTAGATACCATGGAGCTCTACTGCAAGGCAGTAGTGGACAGCGAGCCGTGGTTGCGCGATGCCAAAGTGGTGGAGTTGCCCTGGAGACATGTGGAGTTGCCCCAGACGTTGAACATCGCCGTTTTGGCTGACGACGGCTACGTTCGTCCTACCCCACCCATTCGCAGAGGTATGGACATTATCACGCAGAAGTTGCAGGCGGCGGGCCACGACGTCATTCAATGGGACGCTGAAGACCACTTGAGGGCCGCCAGGCTCGTGGGTAAGTTCTTCGTTAGTGACGGGGGCAAGCACGTCAAGGCAGTCACCAACGCTACAGGGGAGCCGTTTTTCGAGTATATGAAAGACTACGGCACGTCCTCGGATTTGGGAGTGGCTGAATTATGGAAGTTGCAAGCAGAAAGAACTTCGTTGATGATGAAGTTCTTGGAGAGATGGAACAGCACACAGAGCCATACCAAGAACGGCAAGCCCATTGACGCGTTGATTATGCCAGCCACTCCTTTCGCTGGAAGTCCTAACCACAAGTTCAGAGATTATGTGGGCTATACCTCGCCATTCAACCTTGCTGACTATTCAGTTGGGATCTTGCCGGTCACCAGGGCCGACAAGGAGTTGGATCCAAAAGACAACGAGCCTGCAGGGTACAGCAACTCGGATAAGATGATTTGGGAGGATTACGATCCAGAAGAAAGCCATGGAGGGGCCGTGGCGGTTCAGGTCATTGGCAGAAGATTCCAGGAAGAGAAGGTGATTAAGATCATGAAGGAGGTGAACAAGCTTCTTGACTAGACCGGTGGACTATTAGTTTATATAAGGAGTATCAGTTTATAAGGAGTATCAGTTTATAAGGACTATCAGTTTATAAGGACTATCAGTTTATAAGGACTATCAGTTTAAATACGAGGACTCCAGTTTATAAGTACAAGTACTATCACTTTATGAATGCAAGATCCATTTTGCAACAAGGGCCGGATTTCTCGACCGCATTTGTCTCTGAAAACCTGGGTCGGGAATCGGCTTGGTGCATACCGGTTCAATCTAAAAATGTCGCGACGTGTCCTCCATCGTGAAAAGGCTCATCTTGTTACGGCTTTGATAAGATAAGAAAACTATTTCTAGCCCTGTTCAAGAGTAAATGCTTGTCCATATAAAGTGATAATTCCAAACCTTTTTTTCAACACACCAGAGCCTGGCTTATTAGAATGTCTGTGTTACGGAAATTCAAGATTCTCCTCTGGGGAGAGGCTCCTACAGATCCATTAGAAGCCAAGCTTCTTTTCAAAATGGACTGGTTTATCCTTTCGTTTGCGTGCTTACTTTACTGGGTCAACTACCTTGACCGGTTGAATTTGAGCAATGCGTATGTGTCTGGGCTCAAGGAAGAAATCGGTCTCTACGGCGACCAGTTCAACATTATCAACACCATGTTCACCGTTGGCTACGTGGTTGGGCTTATTCCAAACAATATGATCTTACTTAAAGTAAGACCCAGTTGGTGGCTTAGTTTCTGTGGGTTTGCGTGGGCGCTTTTGGTGCTAGGGATGTACAGAGTGGAACACTATTACCAGCTTTGTGTCATCCGGTTCTTCCAAGGCATCTTTGAAAGCAGTACCTTCACCGGGGTTCATCTTATTCTTTCCAGGTGGTATAAGGAAGAAGAATTGACCAAGAGATCGGCCATTTTCACGTCTTCGGGTTTGATAGGAAACATTTTTTCATCGACCATGCAGGCCGCTATCCACACAAGTTTGGATGGCCGCCACGGCCTTTCTGGGTGGAGGTGGTTGTTCATCATTGACTTTGTCATCACCATTCCAATTGTCACTTACGGGTTCTTCTTCTTCCCTGACACCCCCGATACGTGCAAGGTGTTCTACTTCAGCGACGATGAAATAGCGCTTGCCAAATCCAGAATCAAACCACCAAAGCATGACACCTTTGATTTCTCCATCATCAAGCGAGTGGTGGGAAGCTGGCATTGGTGGCTTTTCTCCATTCTTTGGGTATTTGGAGGTGAAAATGAAAGTTACGGCACCAATTCGCTCTTTGCCCTTTACTTGGCGTACTTTGAATACTCCATCGACGACAGAAACCACTTCCCCATGGGTGTCTATGCCATGGGCGTGGTGTTCACGTTTGCTTTTGCGTTGTATGTCGACAACACCGGCGCCAGGTACCACTACCGGGTGGCTATTTTGATAGCAGTGATCATGATGGTGTCGACAATCATGCTTCTTGCAGCACCCTTGAACGCCCATGTGGTATTTGCAGCCCACTACCTTTCGGGAGTGTCGTACGCTGGCCAGGCAACGTTCTTTGCATGGGCTAACGTTGTTTGTGCCAACGACTTGCAGGAAAGAGCCATTGTTTTGGCATCGATGAATATGTTTAGCAATGCTGTGAATGCCTGGTGGTCCCTTGTGTTCTACCCTGCCACCACTGTGCCAAAATTCAGGAGAGGGGCGTATGCCATGATTGCCACTGTAGTAGCCAGTGTGGTGGTGGCATGTTTGATTCGGTTCTTGCAGCTCAAAGAGAATAGGGAAGCCGTGATGGATGACGAGGGGTCTGTGGATTCCTCCAATGAAAAGGTGCCGGTCCAGGTGGCCAGTGACGAGGTGGCTAGTGATGGGGCCACCAGCGAGAAGATTCAATAGTAGAGGCTAATGTAGTAGCGAAGCTAATAGTGTCAATATAGCCAATAGTGTCAATATAGCTAATAGTGTGAATATCATTCCATAGACTGTGCGCTAGAGATTTCCTGGCAAGCTGTTCCTTCCTGCTTCGAGACATGGCGAATAGCTCCAAGAGGTGGCAAATATCTTACAAAAGGCCTAGTCCCACAAAACGCCCTTTTGGTCGGGTGCCTAATTCTGCACTCCAGCAAGAACCGGTTTTGCACCCATTCTTTATGCTCTGCCGTGCGCCTAAAAAGAAAGTTTAGTCTCCCACGTCAAAATTACCCCGGTTATTAGAAACAACAAGCAACCATGAGATTTAAGGTTTGTGCTGCCCCTCAGCTTCGCCTGATCATATCACAGCACCCCATGCCATAAGCACGCCTCCACCAACGTGGAGTTGCTACATGCCTCCAAAATACGTCCCGCCTCAAGTACGGCTAAATATGTGCGCGACACGACTAATCCCAAATCCGATATCCGGAAAACCACCACCACTGCTTGAAACCAGTTTGGTTCTCTGGCACAAAAGCCCACCCAAAAATTCACATACCGGAACACTTCCGTTTCACAAGCGCCCCGTTGCCACAGTCCGTAGCGGGCGTTGACTGAAGGTCCGGAATTTGGTGCGAAGACCACGGTAGAACCTTCTAAGACCCTGTAGGAGGAGGGGCAGAAATGGCGCCATAAGCGGCGCTATAAACGGCGCCAGAGACCACACTCTACGCCCAGTGGTATAGCGCCCCAAACATAAGCTGTTTGTGTACGCTAGAGATACACAAACACATCAACCGTCCACAAAAAGCCAAATCAGTCTTCTGACGAGGGTCACCTCTCACCCACAGATGTGTGGAGCAAAATAAAAACACACACAAAACGGTGAAACTATTCCGGGCACGACGAATTAATTAGTAATCATCAAAAATATAAAATGAGTTCAGTGCCCCTAAAATCTCTAATCTACTTTTTCCCACTCTATATTGGCAATTTTCCTACTAGTGGTGAACATAAGAATGGCAGAAGTTAAGAGACATTACGACAACCTCTTAGAAGGGTCAGCTTCGCCGGTAAGCGAGAACTCCTCCGATCCAAGCAGGAAACAACTGAAGCCTGGCAGAAGGCCTATAGAGAGTGAGCCCAAATCCAAAAGAACTGCCCAGAACAGAGCCGCCCAAAGAGCCTACAGAGAAAGAAAAGAAAGAAAAATGAAGGACTTGGAAGACAAAGTGCAGTCGTTGGAAGACGAGAACTTGAAGATATACACCGAGACGGATTTATTGAAGGCACAAATTGATATTTTGAAGAGCGAATTGACTAAGGTTAAAGGCGAAGGATACGAAATCAGTCTTCCTACACAAGTGGGTAAATTAACACACCTCAAGAACTCCAACACCTTGAACTCCAAGTCGTCGTCGGACTTTTCAGATTCCAGATCATCAAATAGTTCGGTCAATGAGTCAAGTCCTGATACTGATATATCTGACAGCTTATTGAAGACGGAATTCCCATGGGCCAACGGGTCTGAATTCCCGTGGGCCGATAAAGTCTCACAATCCAATAAGAAGAAGAGTAGTGTAAGAGGTCTTTTCAATGATGGTGCCGATAGTTTCTTTGCTAGTGGTACAAATGGGTCAGTTAAAGCTGACAGTAACGTACCGGATTTAGTGTCGGGTAGCTCCAGTTCCACATCTCCATTGAACGATAATATACTATTGGATTCCAACAGCAAATTCGATGAACAACTTGATCCATTTTGTAATAAGTTGAATGAAGCCTGTGGCACCAAAGAGTGCCCTGTACCTAAAGCACATCAAACCAAGCTTGCCCAACCGTCGAATCAATCTCAACAGCAACTGGTTTCACAAACGTCTCCGTTTTCGGCACCCCCCAATAAGTTCAATGCCCATTCTCCATTTGAGTTCTTCAATAACGACCAAGGGTACAATGATGCGTTCAATTTCAACTTAACACCTAAAGATGATGACGATCCATTATCTTTCCTTAATGATAACAATTTCGACGTGAATTTGGCTTTTGATGATGATGCCTCCGATAAAATAAATGCCATGAAAAATTTGGTCACGGAAGAATCTGTGTATGATCCTTTGAAAGATGACGTGAACACCAACTTCAACTTCAACGAGTTTATCAAATCTTCATTACCTGTGGATTCCGAAGTCAATAAAGAGTCAGTCGAAGAACCTGAGGTGGAAATTGTGCCTGCCCCAGAAAGAACATTCAAGTGTTCAGAAATATGGGACAGAATCACTTCTCACCCAAGGTACACTGAGATCGACATTGATGGGTTATGTTCGGAATTGAAATCTAAGGCTAAGTGCAGTGAAAAAGGGGTGGTGATAAATGCTACAGATGTGAATTCTTTGCTTGAGCAGTCTGCCAGAAAGTAGTAGTTTCAGGGTACCACTTCTGCTTCTTGCGGTAGAAGTACGTTTTTATGTCTACGTATTTTTTTTTTTTCAAGTGTAAATAAACGGGTTTCAGTTACTCAGATCTCTTGGGATCAAAAGCCACTTGTACCAGCATGTCACAAGACAGCATCGTGTAATACCCGCCTCTTTTTACGTAACTCCGCCAAACTGTATCCCAATGATTTATCATTCGCAATCTGAAAAATTGCTATCTACAAAAACCACCACAAAGTGACCATGGTTAAACGATTATTGATTAAAGCGTCCAACGATTACTCCGATGACTCTCAAATTGTGCCCGTAAATACGCTCATTCCGATCTCCATCCCCTCCGATATTGGCACGTTTGAGCTTTTGATCAACATCAAGAATTTCGACGGCTCTAAATTCCACCTTGCTAATAGCTTGTACAATATTGGCGATAAGAAATACCTTGACCAGAACGAATTCGACCACGAGAACAAAGTTGATGACAAGTCTGCTAACTTGAGCTTTGAAGTGAATTTCAAACCCAATCTCCCAATCAATGGAAAAGACCTCCTTTTCGGAAACGATTTCAACACTCCAATAAAAGACCACGTCCCCACCACCTTGCTTTCTGCCGGATTGAAGTTTTTCAATTGGTTTATAAATAGTACGGTGAAAGGTGATATCTACAGCGACAAACCGTACTTGTACGGCCCAGTGTTGAACAGCTGCACCTACATGTCGGTAAATGATGCTATCCCGTTCAAATTCACCACCAGAGATTCCAGCAAAGACAAATTGCCAGAGAATTTGGGCGATGGGTTCGAAGCCTTGAAGGTGCCCAAACTATCTCTTGAACGAAAGAAGTTTTTTAGCAAATTGGCCAGCTGCCAGAGCTATGTGTTCAGTGATGCTAACACCTACAAGTTGAAGTTCGATACCAATTTCATCAAAATGGCGGATTCCAAGTACTCTGTCAGTTTGCCCACTTACAACAACAGCACTTTTGATATCAATGTGTCCAGCTATGCTAACGACGATCTTAACAACTTCAATTGGATTATGAAACTTGGGGGTTACGAGGGGGTCGGCACCGGGCGAATTGGCTTAGTAGTCAACTTCTCATTAATTGACGAATAACGGCCTCTAATATGTTGAACCTCCGCCGTGCCATCACTGGCCTCTAACCTAGACGATGCTCCATCCCCCTAAATCTCCTTATATGCCTTTTATATTTATGAACGTTTATTTCTTGCCTTGTATTTGCAGTCAAAATGATCCACGCACGACTTGCCTGTTGCCAGTGCGAGTGCGACAACTCTCAAAAAAAAAATCCTCCAATCAATTACTCAATAATAACAATCGACCATGTCTACGTCTATCTTCCGTACGCTTAAAAACGTCTATAAATCTGGGATAAAAAGGGCAGGCTACCAAATCGCTTTTCTCAATGACACCAAACCAGGCGGTGTTTTGGTGGGAACTGACGATTTCGGCAACAAATACTATGAGGTAGAAGACCCAAAAGAGGAAATTCATATGAGAACAAGATGGGTAGAATACAACGCCACGTTTTTGAGTATTGACATCTCCAAAGCAGAGCCAGGATGGCACTACTGGTTGGGGTACGGTACCAACACGCCACCAAACAAATTGCCTGCCGACCAAACCGCACACAGAGCATACCCACTTGGGCCCCATAAACCTAATTTGACCGCTACCAGAGGAGCTTATGTTCCATACAACACTGCTAAGCCCAAGCACGAGGCATGGGAACCAGTGGTCTCCGACAGAGCTTGAACAGGGACACATACCATGCATATATTCAATACACACTAAAGAGAAGCAACGAAGATGGTGCTGGCGGACATTCAAGGTTGCCGTAGGACTTATACACATGTCCGCCGCCATTTCCCGCATCTTTTCGATCTCTGCGGCATCATTTCCATACCCCAGTCTCTTTGGCATACCTCTACTTATCAAATCCATTCTCGGAACCTAGATCTATGAGCTCCAGTTATCTCACGACTTTTCACTTTTCTTCTCATCGTGAAAAATAAAACACTAACCATGTCAGATAAAATCCCAGGATTGGCCAGTGAAGCGGTGTTACAGAAGTCTATACCCGTCCCAGACGACTTCGTCGAAGTCAAGGGGATTGACTATTCCAAAGATTCCGCTTTCAACATGAAGGCGGTGGATTTGGTCAAGTCCATGTCGACCATGGGGTTCCAAGGCACTTCTTTAGGACAAGCGTGTGAGATCATCAATAATATGAGGTCTTGGAGAGGGAAACACAAATCGGAATTGGAAGAGCACGAAATCAAGGGTGAATTCGACGACGAAGGATACCAAAAAACCACCATCTTCTTGGGGTATACCTCAAATTTGATCAGTAGTGGTTTGAGAGACACTTTGCGGTATTTGGTGCAACACAAAATGGTCAGCGCCATAGTTTCCACCGCCGGAGGTATTGAAGAAGACATCATCAAGTGCTTAGCGCCAACGTACCTCGGGGATTTTGCCTTGCCAGGTAAGGGTCTTCGTGACCAGGGAATGAACAGAATAGGGAACTTGATTGTGCCTAACGATAATTACTGCAAATTCGAGGAATGGATGGTGCCTATTTTGGACAAGATGTTGGAGGAACAACAGGCCGAGGTGGAAAAGAACAAGGACGCCGCTTTGGACAGCACCTCCGGCATCTGGACTCCCTCCAAGTTCATCGACAGATTGGGGGCTGAAATCAACGACGAATCTTCGGTGTTGTACTGGTGCCACAAGAACAAAATCCCAGTGTTTTGTCCTGCGTTGACGGATGGGTCCATTGGAGACATGCTTTTCTTCCACACATTCAAGGCCTCTCCCCAACAGTTGAGATTGGACATTGTGGCCGATATAAGAGGCATAAACTCCATGTCCATGGAAGCCAACCACGCGGGAATGATCATTCTCGGTGGAGGTTTGATCAAGCACCACATTTGTAACGCCTGTCTTATGAGGAACGGGGCGGATTACGCTGTGTACATCAACACCGGCCAGGAATTCGACGGGTCTGACGCAGGGGCCCGGCCTGACGAAGCTATTTCGTGGGGGAAGATCAAGGCCGATGCCAAACTGGTCAAGGTTTACGCCGATGCCACGGTGGTGTTCCCGCTCGTGGTGGCCGCCACCTTTGCCGCACAGAAGCCGTAGGAGTGCTCGGCCACGAGTGCTCGGGTGTGGCAACAAGTCACTAAACCGTGAAGCCATAGTACACTGTGTAAGGTAATATACTGGGCCAATTGTGTCGCGCACGCCTCTGCATTTCTGGTCCTCTTTATTCTCTGGGCCGCTTATCGTATGCCCGCGCCTGGCTATCGCAAAATGGAACGACCAGCGACGCCACACAGTAAACGGCATATAAACTCAACAACTGCACACATTTTGGGGTTTTTCCACAACTTTATCCTGAACCAAATCCCTTCGCTATGTCAGAATATGATCAAATGGTCAAGACCTTAAGGGCCACTCTCGAGAAACTCGAACAGGCTGGCCCCGAATCTACCAGCTCCCAACCCCAGTTTGTTAATCAGTTTAACACCCCGGGCTCTGTCAAGGTATCGGGAGACCTCGACCACGAGGCCGTTTCTCAAGGGTACATCGACTTCACCTACGAAAACCCTACTATCTACCACGTAGTCAATGCTTTTGGCAAGAAGTTGACCGACAACGGGTTCTCGTACATTTCTGAAAAGGCTGCATGGACCGGGTTGAAACCCGGCAAGTACTACACTTCCAGGAACGGGTCAGCTTTGGCGGCGTTCGTTGTTGGCCCCGACTGGAAGCCAGTCAAGGGAACTGGGGTCATTGGGTCGCACATCGACGCTTTGACGGTTGCGTTGAAACCAAACTCAACTAAGCTGAAAGTCGACGGCTACGAGTTGCTCGGGGTGGCAAACTACGCTGGCACCTTACAGGACACTTGGTGGGACAGAGACTTGGGTATTGGTGGGAGATTATTGGTTAAAAAGGATGGTAAAATCGTCAACAAGTTGGTTGACTCCACCCCCCACCCCATCGCCCATATTCCAACGTTGGCACCACATTTCGGTGCTCCAGCCCAAGGCCCATTCAACAAGGAGACCCAGACCGTCCCCGTGGTAGGATTCTCCAGCGAGGAAGAAGAACCTGCCACTGAAGACGAGAAGTCGGCTCCTTTGTACGGCAAACACTCACTCAACTTGTTGCGTTACGTGGCCAAGTTAGGTGGGGTGGCAGTCAAGGATATATACCAAACTGACTTGCAATTATTCGACGTGCAAAAGGGGTCTTTCGGAGGGATCCACAAGGACTTTATCTTTGCACCAAGAATCGATGATAGAATCTGTTCTTATGCAGCCATCAGCTCTTTGATCGAAACAAGCAACGAAGGTTTGCTTCCTTCCGATGGCTTCTCGATCGTGGGGTTGTTTGATCACGAGGAAATTGGATCTGCCACCAGAACCGGCATCAAAGGTGGGTTGGTTGAAAGCGTGGTGACCAGAACCTTGTCTTCAGACTACTACAAAGACTCCACACCTATTGAAGAGAACGTTAGATTGGCCTACGCCAACACCATCATCTTGTCGGCAGACGTCAACCACTTGTTGAATCCAAACTTCGCCAACGTGTACTTGGAACACCACAAGCCTGTGCCAAACACCGGGATCACCTTGGCTTTGGACCCCAACGGTCACATGGCCACTGATTCCACTGGTGTGGCTTTAATGGAAGAGTTGGCCAGAATCAACGACGACAAGTTGCAGTACTTCCAAATTAGAAACGATAGCAGATCCGGTGGTACTATTGGGCCATCCATTTCTTTACAGACGGGTGCCAGGACCATCGATTTAGGAATTCCTCAATTGTCTATGCACTCTATTAGGGCCACTACCGGAAGTAAAGACGTGGGCTTGGGTATCAAATTTTTCAAAGGGTTCTTCGCTAACTGGAGATCCAGCTATGACAACTACCAGGACTTGTGAACCAGCTCCACCACGTCACCACTATAATAGTAAACTCCAAAAGCCTGTGGCTGCAAAAGGACTAAGTCCTAGTGGGTCGACATTTTCACCAAAAAAAAGTATATATTCCTACTTTGCTCACTTTTGACATAAAAGTTTATCACAAGGCCAGAACACCTCTATAACCATATCCCACCACTTCACCTTCCCTTACTTCATCTTCCTGTATGCCTGACGTTCTCTGCATTAGCCGATTGGGTTTCCCGGTCCGCGCACGACAGTTTCCCTCACGGACAAAAAATTTGATGATGGCTAAAAACAATACTGACCAACTGATCTTAATCGTTTGGTATTATTAAACACAAAACGTCGTTGAATCACTTCAATCGTTCAACCGATACTCACATATTCTGATCGTTTTCGTGTGTTGAGAGTTTAGTGTTACAATGGGTACGTTCCCGCCTTTTTTACTGGAGTTTTTTGCATTATGTGGACTCACTTTTTAGGCACTGAGGTTTGACGTGTGCACTTTGTTACAATTTGCGCCGTACCCAATTGAGTGCCGTTTCCGTTGTTGGGGCTGAAGGTTCAAACTCCATAGTCATGGTATCGTTTCCGGTACTATTCTTGTTTCGTTGTACTAACATTTGTTCCAGTTCCTCCCAAAAAGATGACATTAGAGGAGTTCATCTCCGACGAATGTACGTACAAAATGGGCCTGTTTTTTTTTTCCGGCGTGAAGGTACTAACGTTTTCTAGCACTTGGAGGCTCGTGGGCTGACGATGGGTTGGATGTCGCCTCGATATCTGTCCCTACTTTTGATTCACCTTCGTTTGATCCTTTTGGACGAAGAAATAACTACGGCCACAGTGGTGGCCACGGCGGCCACGGCGGCCCTGGTGACAGTGGTGGGCCCTACATTATAAGACTCAATAATTTGCCTTTGACGGCCGATGAGGAGTTTGTGGAAGACCTCTTTGCAAGCAGGTACACCAGATACTCCAAGTGTAAGATCATTGTGGATCCGTCCACAAATGTGCTCGACACTTATGTTGTAAAGAAGGTGGCTTTTGTGGAATTGTCGTCTTTCCAGGACATGCAGAAATCGTTGAGGTGGAATGATCTCTATTATCAAGGCGGAAAAAGAGTGGTCATCGATGTGGCAGATTTCCACAATTTCCAGGACTGTATCAGGTTCAATGATGAACACTATAAGGAGTTGTTGAGGATTGAAACTGATCTTTTGGCAGGTAGAATCAGACCTCAGGGGCCGGGGTCACATTTTGGTCAACATCAGGGCCATCAGGGCCCCTCAAATTTGAATCACAATCTACGGGGCTCCAATTTCGGTCGTCCAGCTGGCAGATTTGACACCCAACCCAGACATGACCCAAAGTTCAGAAATGACCCGATATTGGGCCAGCCAAAAGAGCCGGTTGGTTCCAATGGGCCACCAAAGCACAAGTCTAATCCATTTGGTGCCGCAAAACCGGTTGACACATTGGCTCGAGAGCACGAAATCGAGAAGAAATTGGTACACATCAATCCCACCACTGTTCGGACCCTCAGACTTGATGAGGATTCTAACGGTACGGCACCCAAACATGGTCATGCCACAAATGGGACGCCATCTTCGAACTTCTCCCCCTCACAGGCGAATGCTTCTGTGTCAGATGTGGAACCTCTGAAATTAAACGCAGAGGCATCCAAGTTCAAGCCAGCACCTATCCCACAGTTCATCATTGGAGGCAAGAGCTTGGCAGAACGATTGAGTGTGAAGCCAGAAGAGAGCCCCAGTCCGAAGTTGAACACTGCCAAACCCATTCTTTCAAAGCCTATCATCTTGAAGAAAAAGCTCCCGGTTGTAAAAAAAGAACCTGAAGAACCTGTGTCAGCACCACAAGAGCCACCAGCGTTACAGCCAGAGACGAAATCACACGACGAAATCTCCAGTAGCGGTCCTGTTGAACCCTTGGAAGAACAGAAACAGCATGAAGAGCCCGTCTCCGTGGCAGACGTCACAAAACGCACAAAGGACTTGAGTCTCCAAAAAGATAATGTACCTGCTAGAGCAAATGGCAGACCCAAGAAGACCAGGTCACATGCTGTTGAACATGATTCCAATGAGTTGAACCCACGTCACTCCAAGTTCGAGCGTGGGCCTAGGAGATTCGATGCCCCAAAGACATTTGGCAAGAGAGTGTCGCATGATAAGATCCCAGGTACCACCAGAAGAAGCTCAACCATAGAAAAAGTTCCGGGGACCCAAGCTGAATCCAATGGCGTGGAAAAGGCCAATGTCAAAGGTGACTATAAACATCGGGGGTCGGCCCTAAGTGATGCAAAGAGTCAGGCTGAAACCGAGCTGCCCACCTCGGCGAAAGATGGCCCACCGCCTGCTGTGGACGGATCATTATCCAGTGATGACGTTATCGCTAGGGCCATTCAGAACAGTTCTAAGGAACGATTGAGGCATCAAAACAGGAGGCCAAGATCGGGTCCAAGGAGAGAAAGAACCGAAGAATCGGGAAGGAACGTCACTGGACCTGGATCATTAGAACAGGATCCTGTTTCCACCAGAGACGCTGAATTAAAAGAGCCGCATACCATAGAGAAGACCGTGTCAAACCTTTCAGAAGACGGCGGTGATGATAGTGGTAGAGGAGGATTTAGAGGCCGTGGAAGAGGCAGAGGAAGAGGAAGAGGTAGGCCCAGAGCCCGGGGACCTTTCCGTGGCCGAGGGAGAGGCACCTTCAATGCAAATTATACGCGTGATGCTCCTTCGGCAGCACCAACTCCGGCAACAGCAGCACCAGCAGCACCAGCAGAATAATGCCTACCAAGTCTTGAGTCTTGACCCATGTATAGTAGAATGTAAAATTACCAAAAAGAAAACCTCTTTTCGAGGAGCCAATGGTACAAGGGCCAATGGTACAACAGCTGCAGTACTTACTAGAACCTTTATTAGGCACATACACAAAACTTTCCAAGACATTAACGAAAAGCTTAATACATATTTTTTTTTTCAATTAACTCTCTTACAATAACCCACTATCCTTCAAACTGTTCTCCAAAATCGTCTCTTTGACAGCTGCAAACACCAACTCGATATTTGAAGTGTCGGTGGCTTGTGTCACGTGCGGGTAGACGTTCAATCCCGACCTATTCACTTGAGTGAACCTCCACAAAATGTACTTAGCAGCTTTATTGATATTATTACCACCAGTGTAATCAGGGAAGTAATTCTCCAATGGAGAATAAGGTAATTTTTCGGCAAACACATCAATCTTGTTCAAGAACAACACAATGGACGTTCTGGCAAACCATCTTGAATTCACCACACTATCGAACAAGTTCAACGACTCCTCAAGCCTATTTTGACTGTTTTCCTCAAGCAACACTTGGTCGTATTCAGATAAAGCCACACAGAAGATAATTAACGTCACGTTGTCGAAACAATGGATCCACTTTTTCCTCTCAGAACGCTGTCCTCCCACATCGAACATATGGATGTTCAAACCACTGCCCATTTGAAATTTGAAGTCGTAAATCCCCGAGGTCTTCTTCCTGGTCCTTAAGATATCGTTTGTCGTAGGCACATAAGCAGTATCACAGATCCGGGCCACATCAGAAAGGAAATAGTTGGTGGAATCAATGAGGTAAAAGTCCCCTTGATGATACTTTATGAACTCCAGCACCTTCTGGTTGGAATACACTTGCTCAATCTTTTCGGCAATAGACCTATCAAAATGGTCAGACGATATGTCCACTTCATAGTCAAGAATGTCGTTAAGGTCAGTGTACGACAAGTAGTTGTCCAGGGACTTTTCGTTAGTTTCGTTAAGGTCATCATCATTAGTTGCCGGGGAAGCGTCACCGTCGTTTTTTATAAGACTTGGCTGTAAGTCAATAATAGCATTGATTATCAGCTTGATACAGTCCATCACGTTCTTGTACACGAACGGTTTGTATTCCAACAACTCTTCATGGGTGTATCCATTCTGATGCAAGATCTTCATTTGCTTCACAATTGTGGACTTACCCGATTCCCCGCTCCCTAGCAAGAGAACCTTGACTTCTTTGGATTGCCCTGGTAGGCTCAGCGAGGTATACGTAGGGTCATTTTGGTTAGATTTCTCATTGATTCGGGTGGAATCGTCGTTGCTGGAGTCACTGGAGTTGTGGTCTTGGTGAAGTTTGGGGGCAGCCGATGAATTGATCACGGCTGTTTGTTGCTGACGTTTCGTAGGCGACGGACCAGAGCCAGCTGGCGTCTCTTGTTTGGAAGCACAAGATCCCATGGAATATATTTAGATCCGTTCAAAGATCTTTTAGCAAGGTGGTGGAAAAGATCAAACGAAAAGGGAGTAAATGGCAAACTGGACAGCTGCAGGGATATAAAAATTGAACAAGCGCCAGCAAAAGTTAGGAAAACGTCAAATATTCAATGTCCCTTGTTGGCGGGGGCAACGAAGGTATATATAAATAGGTGGTAGGTTGAAAAAATTTCAAATAAATAGAAAATTTACCATTAACCCAAACGTAAGTGGATGAAAACTTAATTGAAATGCGGAAGCCGCCAGAGAAAACTTTAAAAAGGAAAACCAAAAAAAAATAAAAAAAAGTGCATGGGGGTGGCGCGACATTTTTGTTGCGATGTCAAGCTAACGCCGACCGCATGCGGTCCGTTTTTACGACATTCCTACCGTCCTCGTCAGGCCCATTGTGATTTAGGCGAAAGGAGGCCTGGACCGCCCCAGTTTAGGGTTGGCGGACCGCCCTTTGTCTGGCCAGTGTGTTTGTGACCAGTGTGTTGTGCCGTTTGTGGTAGGCAATGTTTGGCTGATCATAAAGTCGCACTTATGGTTACAACCCTTTTAGATCCAGATGCCTTGTGACTAAAAGTGAAATTCCGAATTCAAAAAAAAAAATGCCTTAATTGTGCAACGCCCTTCAAATCTACGGCCTGTTTTTGTGCTTCAACACGCAAGCATGATTTGAAGCGGTAGCTGGCCCTATACCAAACCCGCCCATGCCCCGGGGCACTGAGAAGAAGTTCCACCTCCTTCTGCTACCTCTTGCCTGCTTGGCGAATCCTAGCCACCTCTTTTTAGTTCAGTTTAGCGCAGGCATTCGGCGACCCCGAGATTGGGACTTGAATGAAATACTTACATAATTCAGTCCTTTGTTCTTAATCAGTGCTGCAGCGTCCGGCGGAAAATACCGTCATTGAAAAACTGACACCGGTGTCAAAAGCGTCACACCCCCGGTACCACTGTCATTCTTGGTCTGAAGGTGTGAGCGGGGCAGGTCAGACATTTTAAATGGAACCGAGCTGTAATTGGGGACGAAGCAACCATGCCCAGGCCGTGGGCGTAAATGAGACCATAAAACTGCTCGCCGGGCGGGCAAGCGTGACTTTGTGCCTAAAGCGGAACGAGTGGAAATTGTCGCCCCGCAGCCAATGGCTGCAAATGGATGCGTTAGGTTTTAGAGTTCGTGCCAGGCGAGACCGGGGAGATTATTAATAGAGCTGCGGGCTTGGACGAACATGGCTGCTGGGTATGCAGTGGGTGTTGGGTGGTTACCTGTATTATTGTCTTGGGCAGTACACTCATGGTACAAAATGGTACAAAATGGTGGCACATTAAGGCAGTGTTTGGCCCGCCGCACTGAGGTAATCATCTCTAGCACGAGTTCTTGTCCAGGATTCCAGTCTATTCGACGTTAGCCTAGAAGGCCTTGATGCATCTCTTCCATATACGACGGTCATGTCTTCGGGGCTCACATCACCTGTTTTAAAACCCGTCGAGCATGTATTGACGTGTCCAGCACCATCCCCGCCTTGGATGTTCTGTTTCGTGTTGCAGTTGTGTTTAATGGAGTACCGATGCCACCACCAGAACCCAAGAAGCCATTTACTGTGCCGCCGCTTTTGCTACCACGAGCAAGCAAGTACTGTGGTGGGCCCGGTGCCCATTTAGCGCTCTAGCTTAGGAGGCAGACATTCTTACTCTAACTTGAAAAGGAAATCCACCCTTGTATACCTTGCGGTACCAGGCCGATAGCTTCAAAAGTTTTTGATGAAAGAAATGAAGGAAATGAAGCGGGTTCTCGAAGTTCGCCAACAGCCGTAGCTGGTGCCAACAATCAAGTACCGGTTTCGGAGGTTGTGGGTAGATCAAGTACCACGGCCTAAATGTCGTAATACTACATGCAAAATATCGTGTATCAGAGATCGGCCTAATATCTGGCTACGGCCACAAAAAAGAGCGGAAACCCACTCTTTGATGCTATTCTGTAGAAGAGGGATATTGAAACTGCACACCTCCTGCCTTTCATTGTTCAGACGGCTCTTCGGACGGCTCATTAGACGAATGTGTCAAATAATTGGTTGCGACATTTGGGGAAAAGGGCGCGGCTGGCCTAACGCCGGCCACGCCAGCTCTCCGCGACTCTGATTTTTGACACCGCAACGTCGAATTCGGTGAATTCGGGGAATTCTGGCCGCTTGACCTTCTATATCGAGAAACAGCGTTGCCATATCAAAGCTGACGAGCCCTTGGTGGCATTTTCTTTTGGTCTGTATCTCACACAAAAGCTTTTGACACAAAACCGGAAACTGCTTATCAAATTGCCACTTCAGCACACCTCCTTCCCCCTGCTTTTCTTCTTCTTCTTCTTCTTCTTCTTCTTCTTCTTCTTCTTCTTCTTCTTCTTCTTCTTCTTCTTCTTCTTCTTCTTCTTCTTCTTCTTCTTCTTCTTCTTCTTCTTCTTCTTCTTCTTCTTCT
>JAKTSP010000062.1:0-34935 GCA_030580255.1 Yamadazyma sp. yHMH393
TGGAAAGAGTCCACTAATAAGGAAAAAAGCATTCCTATCAAGACAAAGGTTATAGATATTGAAGATCCTGGTATGACAGTGCAGGCTGTAGTGGCTGGGTTATTTTACCATCAAGCGACCTTATCCTCGGATGAGCAATCCAGACAGGAAGAAGCGGCTAAAAGGTTGGATGACATGCATCAAGTGGACGAGGCGGCTTTGAAGGCACATAAGGAAGAATTCGATCCAAGTCATTATACAAAACATATTTCACATTGCGGGAGTATGGTTGATTTCGAGGCTTTGCAACATCGCAATTCCCGTCTGGCAAAAGTGTTTTCTATTGATCAAGCAAACTTTGTGAAACATTTTCCTGCCATCCCTATCAAGTCAATCGACCCTCACCAAAAGCTTGTTCTCAAGGTGTTGGACTACGTGCAAATGGAAATCCGCAACGAATGGGGGAAGGGATATGCAGGGTGGGTTAAAGAGCCGAAGCTGTTTCATGAACGTTTATTGAATGAAATCGAGTGCTACGAGACAATCTGGAAGTACAATAATGATGTACCGCCGCTGGAGAGGATCAGCGTGCCGATTTTGCACAATTATGGAAACCTTGCTATTACTCGTAACCACCATGGGGTGTTGTTGGATGGATTCTTCATACTTTTAGATTTTGCAGGAGAAGACATTGAAGAGATCACAGGCACGCAGCTTGAAGATGGAATTCGACTGTTACGCAAGATGGGGGAGATAGGAATTGTACATGATGGTGTTGAAGATAGTAATTTACGATCTAGTAAAGGAAGGCTCACTTTTATTGATCTTAAATGCTGTGAACAGGTAGGGCATGCCGTTGATAACATGGAAAGTATTGAGAAATTGGCAGAGTTAGCCTTTGATTTAAAACGGAAAAAAAGGGCAAGGAAATGAAAGCCATCCCCATAATATATTGGATTGTGTGGAATTTTGTGTCACCATACTACACCACCCATGTAGCGATTCCACGGGTTGTTGGCGCTCCATATGAATCTTGCTGCGTTAGAAGTCTTTGAATGGCTTTCTGAGATGACAACATAACTTTAATCCATTAGTACATCCAAATAAATCGTATAAGAGTTTTCTAAGGTTTTCTGTATGTGCAATACAAGCAATAACTGATCCCTGTAGTTGATTGAAGAGATTTTGTCTACGAAGGGTACGCCAAAACGTTCGGGTCCATTTCTGATCTTGCGAGTTACCCATTTTATTTGAAATTTACTTTTCTTGAACACAAACGGCTAACAAATATACAAAAACGTACTTTGGTTTATATCCATCCATGCTCCTTCATAATTTGATGAGTCGAGATACATTAGCTTATATTCCTTACTGTATATCTTTCATTCCACACAATAGTCTCAGCGTTTGTGTTTTTCGCAGCCATCATTATGCACGGCTGTATATTTTTGCAATCACAAACAACTATCCCAAATAAAAGCCGATCACTGGATTATGGTTGGACAACCCTCAAGGATTGTCAAGCGCCAGTGTGTGTGTGATATTAGGCTACAGAAAGATTTGACATTCGATCCAAAGTCATATCTCAGTTTTATCCACCAGCAAATTAAGGAGATGCAAAAGAATAATTCCAATCAAGAATCCAATCAAGAAGAAACGAATCGACAACCAGAAAATAGTACCGTTGAAGCTGTAATGGAGGGACTCTCCGAATATGCAGAAGAGAATATCAAGCCTACAAACGTTTTGAAGCCACAGCCCAGATTCTAACTCTCAACGACCCAAAACTTAATGGCGTTGACATCCCCTTTCTCATAGGGCTCATCAAAGTGTACCTTTCAGTTGATTTTGAGCAAGAGGACGGGCATTCTGAGCTTCCAAAAGGCACAAACACTGCTTACTATATGTTGGACTTGGTCTCGAAAGAATTACCAGCAGAGGCCTTAGAAAATTCCTGTAAACAATTTGTGAAGAAATTGAAGTGTTTCTTAAACGACAACCCCACCAAATTAGAGGAATGGACGGAGAAAATAAAGAGCATCAACAAGATGGCAATCGACAAAGTAATTAAGAACTCAACCGAGGGGAATTCTGATCTTAGTGAAGGCCAAGTTACAGATGATGCTGAAGCCAGGGTTGTAGGCCCTGTTGTGCTGTTGTTGAAGTTGTTGAATTCGGACGTTGACTACCAACGAGAGGAACCAATACTCAATTCAACTCCAACCTTAGAACCTGATTTTTTGATTAAGAAAAGTGATGGCGAAGCATACTTACCCCTAGAAATTAAAAAGCTGGGGTTGCATAAGTTTTTGCTAGGTGGACGGCTTAAAACTCCTGATGAAATGGATGTTCCCGAAGGAAAAGCTTTTAATTCCATCATGACATAGGTTACCTTGTTGCATCAACTACCGATACCTGCATTTTGGGCGATTTATCAAGCGCTATATTATTTCAGTTGGATTTGGACAACGATGATTGGGAGAACTCAATCAAAAATGGCACATGCCTTATCCTAACAAAGATACTTGGAATCAAAGCTTGTGGAATTTCAGTTCAACTCGCACTTGCTGTATTGGCTGATCGACGTATAAACCTCCCTAAAGACAAGCTAGATGCCATAAAAGATGGAGTGGAATCTTTGAAGGCCTTTAAGGTAAATCCGATAGTTACCTATAAAGTGGTCAATTAACAGGCATGAAAAGACGGGAAAGGCAGAAGTGGGTCGGGTGTTGTTGGTATGGCAACAGGGAAGTGATGAGTAGAGTGTAGGGTGCTGCCAGACTTTTTGCCTATCTGAATTGATGCAAACATCTTGGTGCGCCGGGTGTTGAAGCGAACGGGAAATGAAGCTGCCAGTATCAAGTCACGAATTTCGTATTTGCGACGTCAGAAATAAATATCACCGTATAAAGCATAACTCTGCAGGAGCCATAGTGGCTACTTCCACATGCTGTCATTTAAGCTCCCCAATTCCTCTTTCATTTCTCCAGTTTTCCATTTCCTGGTTGCAGATTGCTTTCTATGATATCACAACCTGTCTGGGAGGAAGGAGCGGTCAGATACAGGGTACCATGGAGTGAATTCACAGTGGAAGTGGCAATCGTATGGAGAATCTGAGTTTTTTGAGTTTCAAACTCAGTAGCACCACTCATGCCCCTTTCAGACGATGATCTTCCTGCGATTAGTGGAAATAGGAAAGTGCTAGAAACACCATAAGGCTAAGTTTTCCGGGTTGTTTTCTCCGTGAACTATGTTTGGTCATAAGATGTGTGTTCTTTGGGAGAATCAATGTCTTCAGAGGCGGTTTATTCCCATCAACGTCAACCTCCTCGGCAACTTTCAGACTATCTTGGTTGCATTTCGCAGTTGCTTAGTGATGTTTGTAAAGGGTCATGTGATATCAGTTCGCGCACGACTAGGTGTCTTGCACCTCGGAAACTCCACAAAAAATACCAGACCAGTCATTTAAGCCTACCCTAAACCATCCATCATAAGCCACCACTGACCCAATGGAATACTACTCTTCCTTGGATGCGTCTCAGTTAGACTCGGAGACGCCCACTCTATTCGAGTTGATTTCCGCCAACCAATTGGAGTCGTTGCTTTCTCCGTCATTGCGGTACATTCTAGTCCATTACGCTAGCAAATATCCTTACTATTTATTGAAGGTGGTGAATCGATTCGACGAGCTCAACTTGGTGTTGCGGTCTTTCGTCGAATGGTACTTCATGAAGTACTGGCAAGGGTCGTTCACGGAGAATTTCTACGGCTTGAAACGTGTCAGCCAGACCCCGTTATCTGACGCTAGATACAACAGTGGGAAATTGACGCAATTAGTTCCGGGGCTCATTGAAGAGAGGAGGAGCTTGTCCAGTCTCCAGAAACTCGTGTCCATATTTGAAATAACCGGGGTGGGGTATGTGAATGAAAAATTCAGTTACTGGTACGAAATATGGTACCCCAAACTAATCACCAATCAGTTGGTGCCACAAGACCCCAATGACACGGCAGAGGTTATGAAGACGAAGTTGAAAGTTTGGTTCGTCAAGTACTACCCGTATGTTCAAAGTGCCGTTCGAGCTGGGAACTTTGTGACGATTTTGATGTACCTAAGTGGTGCCAGTAAATCACCCAGCCTTTTGACTTGGCTATTCAATATCAATTATTCGAGGTTAAACCAATATGACTACACCAAGAACGAGGGTCAAGCATTGAAAGATAAGAAGCAAACCAGGAGAGTCAACCCTCCCACGATGGTGGAATATCTCCTCAAACTCGTTACCAGAAACCTCACAAGACCTACATGGAGGGTCATCAAGTTGGTGTTGGGGACATTCTTCCCGGTGGCTATATTCACCTTGAAATTTCTTGAATGGTGGAATAACTCCAACTTCTCCCAGCGCCTCAAGAAAGGCCAAGGTGACACCTTGGGCAGTGTTCTCCCCCCTCCGTCGATTTTGACAAATAAGAAGGACAAACCCACAACTGTATATAAAAGTGGAAAAGTGTGTCCCTTGTGCCACGACGAAATAACCAATCCTGCAGTGATAGAAACGGGGTACGTGTTCTGCTACAGCTGCATTTATAATTACCTCACAAACTCCCACAAACTAGTGGCAGCAAAGCTACAGGCGAAGGAGGCCTCAGACTCGGAGTCGGATTCAGAGGACGAAAAAGAAGACACTGAAAAATTATCAAAAGAAGAAACTCACCTATCCAAAGGCGGAAGGTGCCCTGTCACAGGAAGAGAGCTTCTCGGGTGCCGGTGGAATGCCCTCAAGAATGAATGGGACGTGGAAGGCATACGAAGGATCATCTTTTAATGGTGATGTGTACGACTTTTAATGATATACGCGAGCCACAGTAAAAAAAATTCTCAACTCTTTAGTTCCGTACAATGACAGAGAAGACGTTAAAAGCGATCAAGTTCGACAGAGAGAACGTGGAGTTGGAAATCTTGGACCAACTCGTGCTCCCCTATTCCACCACATACATCAAAATCGAAGGTATTGAAGATGCCTATCAGGCTATCAAGAAAATGCAAGTGAGAGGTGCCCCGGCCATTGCCATTGTTGGGGCCTTTGCAGTAGCGGTGGAGTCGAAGAAAACAGCACAGAAAGCGACGGTGGCTACGAGTTCGACTACCGTGAGCGACCTTGTCAAGTCAATTGACTATTTGGTCACTTCCAGGCCCACGGCAGTCAACCTTTCAAACGCTTGTGGTGAAATTAAGCAGTTATTGACTCAATTCAATGCGTCTGATATAGTGGGCCACGAGGTGAACAAAATTATTTTGGACTACGCTACAAAATTGTATGACGATGACTTGGAGAACAACTTCAAGATTGGAGACAACGGGGTGGAGTATATCAAACAAGTGTTAAGGGAAGAAAAGTTCAAGGGTGCTTTTTCAATTATGACTATTTGCAACACCGGATCTTTGGCCACTTCGGGGCACGGGACGGCCTTGGGGATTATCAGAAGCACGTACCTGTCTTTGAACAAGGCCAGTTCAACGGAGGACTTTTTTCTCGACCACGTATACCCCTGTGAAACAAGACCGTATAATCAAGGAGCCAAACTCACTACTTATGAGTTGAACTACGAACAAATCCCTTTCACGTTGATCTGTGACAACATGGCGTCTTCCTTGATCTCCACCTTGAACAAAGGCAAGCAAATCAAGTCGCTGGTGGCGCCTGTCAAGTTTATAATTGTTGGCGCCGACCGAATTGTTAAGAACGGTGACACCGCTAATAAAATCGGGACTTATCAGCTTTCAACTATAGCCAGTCATTTCAACGGCTTGGACAACACTGAGAAGATCAAGTTCATTGTGGCAGCACCAAGAACCACAATCGATCTTAAGACCACCACGGGGGACGATATTGTTATCGAAGAGAGACCCGCTAATGAATTGACCACGTTGAAAGGGCCTGTTCTCGATGGAGAGAGCGTGGGGGAGAAATTAGTGGTGGGGATCGCAACTCCTGGGATATCGGTGTGGAACCCGGCTTTCGACGTCACTCCTCATGATTTGATTGACAGTATAGTCACGGAAGACCCCACGGTGTTTGTGAAAAAGGACGGCGAATTTGACCTTTCTTGAAGTGGTTTATCCGGACAAGTTCAGAGATTGAGATAGAACGTAAATATTATATTCATGCTAATTGAGTAGATGATAGTTTAATCTGCTTGGACGTTTTCAGAAGCTTCGGCAGTCGTTCCGCTTGGAACAACTTTCGATTCCTCTGTGTCTCCCCTCTCCTCTTCTTCTTTCTTTTCTTCTTTCTTTTCTTTTTTCTTTTCTTCTTTCTTTTCTTCTTCCTTTTCTTCTTTCTTTTCTTCTTTCTTTTCTTCTTCCTTTTCTTCTTCCTTTTCTTCTTCCTTTTCTTCTTCCTTTTCTTCTTCTTCCTTCAGTTGTTCTTTATTGGGCTCCTCTGGTTTTGATTCCTCTGTCTGTGGTTCCTCTGACTTGAGTTCCTCTGGTTTAGATTCCTCTGGTTTTGATTCCTCTGGTTTTGATTCCTCTGGTTTTGATTCCTCTTCCTTAACCTCCTCTGCCTTTACTTCCTCTTCCTTAACCTCCTCTGCCTTAACCTCCTCTTCCTTAACCTCCTCTGCCTTTGCTTCCTCTGCCTTTACTTCCTCTGCCTTTACTTCCTCTGCCTTTACTTCCTCTGCCTTTACTTCCTCTGCCTGTACTTCATCTGCCTTTACATCTTCCCTTTTCCCATCTCCATTCAACTTCCGTTCCCCCTCTATATTATTCCTCATTATTTCATCCATTCTCATATCTTCTACTGTGGGAAGTGCATTCACATTCTCCCAAATCACTTGCCCCGAAAGGTCGTAGCCTGGTAAATCACACAACTTAACCCTGAAATAATCAACGTCCTTCAACAACGAATGCTTTTCGTTGAAATCTTTGAATTGTGGCAATTTGGTACAAAAGCACTCGATCAACAACTTTTTATAGTTATTGAAAATCTGCAGCAAAATCAAAGTATACTTCCCTTCTGGCAAGTACTTCATCAACACTTTGGCAACGGTAGAAGTTTCTTTTACTAGTGTCTCCATGTACTGATGACACTGCCGGGGATGTCTGATGGGCTCTGCAAAATCTAACTTAACCAATGCCTGGCAATGATTGACAGTCCGGTCGTACATGATGGAAACCAATTTGGAACACAATTCGTTCTCATGATCTTTGAAATTGTTGAGTATCCTGACAAAGGTGAGGTCATCTCCCTGTTGAGCAGGTGTCTGTGGTGGCGCTGAAAATAAAGCTTTCGAGCTATGCCTAAAGATGTTCGATACTTTGGCGATCAACGCAATATTGAATTCCACTTCTTGTATGCATAAAGCCAAGTGCTTCGTTGTGATATGTTTTAATCCAGCAGTACGTGTTGCACCGGCACTCAACACAGAATGGGCTATCTTAGAATTAAACAACTTGAAGTAGTTCAAAACGTTGTTCTCGATGGTTGCAGCTTTATGGGAAAAAATGGTTGCAAACATGACATAGTCCCTTATGTGGGAAATGGAGTAAAGGGCTAATTGTGGCACCAAGAACGATTCATCGGAAACATCCAATCTCGTCTTTCCTTCAACAGCTTCAATTTCAGGTTCTTCGTCGTTATCGTAATCATATAAACTCAACTGCTTCTTCCAAGTGGTGTCGATGGATGACTCTGAAGACAGGCCACTCTCCAACGTGTTGGAGAAGGAGACCAATTCATCCAAAAACTTCTGTGACTTTGTGAGCGCCAAGGAATCCACCACCTCTTTCCATGTCTCTCTGTCAGTGTCATGAGAGATATTCTTCAAAGTTTTCGAATGGAATCTATGCACGAAATAAGTGACATGATTTTTCACCCAATCGTTCAATGAACTCCCTGCGCCACTTGCCACATAACCGGGGTTGATTAATTCACATTCTTGAAGGTAGGCCGAGCAAAGGGAATAAAATCTCAAATAGTAATTCAAGGGAAGATCTGCTATCTGTTCAGACCGTACATTGATGATTTTGGAAAGCCTTAATTGAGTCAATTCTATCGCTTTATTGATGGCGAGTGTAAGATCGAATGCCATCACATTAACGTCAGACGAAGGAGGGATACAAGATAATGTCAAGTCCAATAGGATCTTCTGGTGAGTGGTCAAACGCCGAAGGCACTCGGATAAACCACTGAAGATTTTAACCAACATCATCTCGAATTCTCTTGGTGTGAGACTTCGAATGCTCGTAGACAAAGAAGTTGCTGGGTTGGACATGGAAGTGGCCGATGCAGGGGGATCGAATGCCAGATCTGGTGCAACTGAAGATGCTCTTGAAGAAGTATTCAGATTCTCCACCAGGGAAACGGGAGCAACTTTGGGGAGATTCGATTTGATTATATCCTTGATTTCGACGATGATCCGGTCTTGGTAAGATTGAAAAGACTCTAGCAAATGGCCAGATTTGACTAGATTTTCAACATAATCTCTAAGCTTAGCTTTATTTCCGTCTGTAAGTTGTTGGTAGGAGTTGTTCAAAGTCTTTGGGTTATAACTTTTAAACTTGTCAACAGAATAATATATCCTGTTCAAAGTGTCCTGATACGAAACTTGCGTATAATGGTCTTTTAAGTCAGTGATCAACAAGTTATTGAAGTCCATAATGTAACCCTTGGAGCACTGGGTTTTCAAAGATTGTAGATCATGTTGAAGATTGAATAATGCAGGAAGACCTGAAAGATCAATCAATGGGTACTTCAAGTGTGGAATCGTCACCAAATCTTCGCTCCTTATGTCGAATGAGCTGGACCCATGTATGAGGTGTTCTGCCAAAATGATCTCATTCAAGCATTTGGCATTATGACGTTCCTCGAACGATTTATGTGCTAGCTCAACTAGCGACACAACGTACTTGATTTGGAGCATGGAACTCTCCAAACATTCGACATTTTTGCGTTCGTTCACTTGGTTTAAGATGTTCAACCCGGCCTTGTTCTCATCATTTTCAAGGAAATCTAGTTTCTCTTTGATCCGTTGGAACTGTTCCACACACTCATTGGACCGCACCTGAATGGTCTTGATGTCTTCGATAGTGCTGAAGAAAGAGCTGGAGGACTTGGAAATTTCTTGTATCAAGTCTATCTCCACCACATCCAAATAATGTGAAAGCTGTTCTTGCAATTGATGATTATGGGCCAAGCCCTGTTTAGATGTCTCGTTTGCTCCCTCGTTATCGTCCAAGTCTGGTAAGATGTTGCAATCTCCAATAACCTGCTTGAAAACTCGGGGGTCATCCAATCGGAAATTGGGGTCCGAAAACACTTCGGGTATATGATCATCACCTAGGGCTCCGTTGGTAGATAATTCTCCCGACAAGCTAACACTGCCGTGTCCCTTTCGTGTAGTTGATTCTTCTTCAATGAACTTCTGGAGCGTATCAGCAGTCAAAGATCTGTAGCTTCTATCGAACTCATCATAATCGTCATTAATGGCCAAGAGTTTCTGCTTTATATCTTCATTCTTCGTCTTCTTGGCCAATCGATCCAACTGAATCTGGGGAATATCTTTGGTGGTTGGAACTTTCAAATTGTAGACTGTAGTCACTCCGCCATTCAAGGTGACTTGTGTTTTCGTGGCTCTTCGCCTCTCTCTCGCTATATCAGATGCAATAGTCAATTCGTAGATTGAATTGGGTCCCAAAGGTGAAAATGATGTTGATTCTGCACCAGTTAAGTCGTCTATTCCAAGGCTGAAGTTCTGGAAGTACGCTGAAGACAGGAAACTGCTCTCTGCGTCTATGCTGTTTCTGAAAGAAGCAATGGATTCCGGTTTTCGGTGGGTATTGGTGTGGGACAAAAAAGACCCTGACATGTCAGACTCGTTCTCCAAATCATCGTTCAAATTCACGTTCGTATCAATAGATAATCGGCTGGATTCGCCCTGAACAGGAATTGTCAAGTTTCCCACGTCTGTTCCTGATCCATTGTCGTCCAGATCTCCTGGTCTTGAACCTGACGGCATTTTTTTGTGGGGTTTTATTACTCCTTCTATTCGGACTTGTCAACGCTAAGGTCTCACTAGATCGATTTTTTGTTGTTCTCACTTTTGACGAAAGTCGTTCCTTAACCACATGGTTTGCCAAACACAAAGTGTGATACCTAATCTGAAAAACGAATATTTTCACTATTACTAATTCCACACCACCTTTCCCTTTGATACAAAATCCCAGAAAATGGCTGAAGTGACCAAAGAAAACAAACCTAAACCCTGCTGCGTGTGCCTCGACGAAAAAAAAGTGAGAGACTCCTGTTTGTTGGAAAACGGACAGGACAGTGGAAAATGTGATACGATTATCAGCCAATATAAAGTTTGCATGAAAGGTTACGGGTTTCAAATAGCTTAAAAAGCCGACGAAAGCCGTAATATGCGTGAAACATGAAACGTAGGCAGTCTCCAAGAGAGGCCCGGCAATAAGAAGAAACATGTCATCATTCTGTCACCCGTACAGAGAAAACTTGTCCATAGAAAAGAATTGAATATTAAGTAATAAATAAGTTGCAACTGTTAGGTGGTGAAAGTACCGTAACCCTTTGGAGGGCTATCTACTTGAGACAGTATTTCATCAACGTCAGTGACAGTGTTGCCTGCAGATATTATTGACGCCAGATCCGTGTCTGACTCGAGTTTGTTATGCACTCTGAAATAAGGATTCTGAATGATGTTATCCACCAAAACCAACTGCAAGCAGTTCATGAAAACCGGCACCACAAACATCACCATGAAGATCTCTATTTCGTCGGGGTAATCATCTAGCCACCCTAGCAAGATATTTGACGTTATCCAAAGAAGTTGCGGTGCAAACATGTTCATGGCAAAGAATAGTACGACTTTAGTGAGCATCAAAGACACATAGTAGATGGCCAATTGTTTCAAGTACGCCCTGATACTCGGCCTCACTGGATCTCCGTACTCCCCCGAATCAATGTTGATGATGTGGAGCCACTGTTTGCATACCTTGCTTAACGAGGTGAAAATCAAGTACAACACATACACTCCAATAGTGCAATCAAAAACAATATTCAAGAAGTACCAGTTGCAGGGATCATCATCCGAATCATCATCCCAGCCCGATCCATCGTCTACCCTGGACTCTGTATTGGCACTTATGCTCCAAGCCTGGAAACCCAACCCGTTTTTGACATCCTTACGTGTTTTGAGAATCGATAACATCACATTGAACACATGTACACCCAAAGCCCCCAATAGTTGTTTCGACACGTCAAAAAACCACACAATCCACGTTCGTCTCACTGGCCATTCGTAGGACCGTTTCACGATCAACGAAGACAAGCAAAGCAACCCCAAAAACGCCTGTGTGATAAGCGAGAAAGTGCCTACCAACTCACATTTCCCATCGTCGTCTGCTGGATCTGATTCGGCCAGCTCAATCGCCACCATGTCTGAGTGGACAAACATTGATAGTATGAGCCGTAAAAATGTATCCACCATTCTGTTTATATCGAAATAACATGTCATTTCAGCAGGGAATGACTTAAGTAATGACTTATCAATGTAATAAAGTTTGAGTATTGAGATTGCGATATGGAAAAACGTACGCATTAGATGCCCTTTTTTATATGGATAGCATTTTTATTCATTATATACATAGAAGGGAGGTAAAAATTGGGACATCAAAGGGCGACAAAGCTTACGGCCTCATTGCTCTGACTTCCAAGTTCCCAAAAAGTGATTGGCCAAGCCCTTCGCTTGGTTGACTAGGTTCTTATCTTTATTATCATCTCTGTCCTTGTCTCTAGTAGCATCTTTATCTTCAGTGGACGAAATGCCACTTTTCCCAGCAACTTGTGACAACGAATTGTACGAAGTGTGTTCTGCTGTGCCACTATTCACTGGAGAACTGCTGGTTGAAACATGGGCCAGGTCATTGACATCTTCCACAAACTCATCTCCATCCTCCGAATCAGAAGAATCAAATGCAAAGGTGCCGCTACTTGGTTTGCGTTGCAACTCCAAAGGTGGCGTCGTATTTCCCAGGAATGCATTGGCGGAGGTGGTATGTGGGGGCAAGGGTGACGACTTGGGTTGAGTCCGTTGGGGGTATGAAGGAGATGGTTTTTCAAGTGGGGTGACGGAAGCATTGGTGTTGAAGAACGAATCTGCCAACGAACTTGAAGACGGGTCTTTGGTCAAGGGCGCAGTGCCAAAGAATTGGTTGGACAACGAGTTTGACGACGTCGACTGCTTTGATAACCCAACGGATGAATGGCGTGGGTTAATGACATCGATTGACTCCGACACCGGGCTTGGGTTGTAACCGAGGGTAGTTCTGTCCGATTCCTGTTCTTGATTCTGCCCTTGGTTGTCCACTGGCGTCATGTATTGATGGGCCTGTTGAGCCAAAGATTGACTTGACGATCTGGTGGAAATGGAAAGCCCTTCGTCTGAGCTGTTCGAATCTGAGTCTGAGTCGGACTCTGAATCATTGAAACTGAACCCACCACCTTGCCCAGGCTGTGGTAATCCTGGGGAAGTTTGATTGATAGGAGAACTCAATGACGAAGCCGTTTCCTCTCCATTGACGCTCAGGTTCTTGTAGATGTTGTTATTGTTGTTGCTGATAAGCTGAGAATCAAGGATAGGAACACCGCTTTCAACTTCAGGTGACAGACTGCCATATCCTTGATATGGGGCCAAGTCCTCTGGTAAATCCACTACATCCGGAACATTGGCATTGTCTTTATCACTGCCATAGACACCGTTTGTGGGATCGACCGTATAAACAGTGTTATAGTCATAGTAATAATCATACCCTCTGGAGCTATTATTATTAACATTATGCGATAAGCTGGATGTGTATGGATTATCTTCGTCACTAGACTCTTCATCTGTCCCATGGTTCAAAGTTGTAGGTGGTAGTAATTGGATAGAACGGAACACTTTGGAATTTGTCGTTGAAATAGAATCGGTGTCATTCGTCTTTTGTGAGGGAGGAGATGGGTCAACTGACCGTCTATCGATGGCCTTAGGTTGAGAAGAACCATCGTCTTCCTGGGGTTGGCCCAACGCCGAAGAAGACTTCACCTTCAAGAAGAACCCTCCATCTTCGTCCTCATTGTCATCGTCGTCTCCATCAAGATCATCTTCGTCGTCATCATAAGAATCTTTTCCTCCCTCATAATCAAAGTCGTAATTCAAATCGTCGTTGGAAAGAATATAACTCTTCTGGCTTTTGTTGGACTCAGGATAATAATCGTATTCGTCGTCTTCATCCAAGTCGGAGTTTAAATCCGAATCGTAGATAAGGTCTTCATCGACTGCAATACATTGCTCAACAACATCGTTGAAGTGAATGGTTCGTTCTTTCTTACTGGCAGATTCATCAACATCTCCTGCGCCGGATTTGTCTTCCAATTCCATTTCTGATATTTGATGGGAAAGTTTCTTACTGAAATCATCGATATTCGAGTCGTTAACAACCTGATTACCGTCATCCTTTGAGCTGCCGGAAACCAATCCACCTTGAAAACCAGTGGACCCGGCGCCCGACGACTCTGTTGAATCTGTGGTTTTATCGTTATCATTATTTGCCTTATTAGCAGCTTGGTTCAATCCTTTCAAGTTCAACGAGCTATTTTGATTGGAGCTGACTCTATATTGGGAGTTCAATTTTTCGGAGATGGCATCATAATCATCAAATTCGGGTGGTTCGTTGGAGTTATTTCTGGAATGGCCTTTTCTGGTATTCATTGCTTCGTTAGCTTTTCTGAGTTTTTCACTTCGTTCTTGTTTCTTCGCCTTCAATCGGTTCTCCATAGCTTCCAATTTAACAAGATTAGCGTGGCTGATCATGACATCTTGTACAGATCTCTTCTTCAAAATCCCCTTCTTACTATGTTCGCTCGGTATGGAGATATCTCCTGCTACTTTGGAAGAAGCTGTATTGGAAGAATGTTTATGTTTATGCTCACCTTCATGGTCATTTTCATCGTCGGTAGACTCAGCATCGTCCTTGACAATAGGGCCATAGAGCCACGTGATATCATTCTCTTTTGACCAGTTTAATTCTTCAGGGTTGATGGTCTTCAAATTGGATCTTCTTTGTGCCCAGGTTCTCCAACTGGCATTCTCTAATCTAGCAGAATTGGTGACATCTTTTCTTTTCTGTATAATGTACCTCCAAGACTTCGATATATCAGAAACGTCCCATTGGTGACTGAAGTAGTCCACATGAATAGAAGGCTCCACCGTAATATCGTTATCGTCATGGGGAATAAATTCCGGACTCTTGAAGGAAGGAGACACCACTCTCAGTATTTTGTTGTTATCGGCATCATTAGAGGCATGATGATCATCATCCACAGACGTGGATATCGATAGTTTATCAGTGGAATCATTAGGCGTGGGTTCCAATATGTCTGACACAGAAGACTCCAAATCTTCCGAGGGAACAGCACCTTCCTGTGGCTCCTGTGTGGCCGTTGCAGTCAGGCTGGCTATAGGAGCCGGGTAAGCCACGGCACCCACTGGCAGACCCTCTTCGCTGTCGTTGTCGGCCCTCTCCAAGGGATTTATGAACTCGTCCAATAGGCCCAAAGATCTCGTTCTTTTGAGCTTGAAGGTGGTGTTGTTGAAATGATCGTCATCTTGTGCTTCTATATGCTGAGACGTAGTGGCGCCGCCGGTGAACACTTCGTGGGGGTTGGGGTTGGCCATTTCTAAGGTATTAATAAGGGCAACTCGGTTGACAGGCGTTTCGAGATTTCAAAGCACAGCTGTCAAGCAATCAAATGACAACTATAGGGGAAAAGGCGTTTGTGGAACTCAAACCACTAGAATGTCGGCTGTGAACAAACACTTCCTTGACGTCGAAGGAATCGTCAATAAAAAAGGAAACGGGGACGAAACAAACCTAAGGCACGGATGGAATGGTTTGTTGGATGTGGGAGTGTTTACAGTGGCAGCAGCTGGACTTCTTGACACTTATTGGTATGGAATAGAACGGGTAATATCAAATATTAAAAAGCGTTTAAGCTAGGGTATGTGTTTTCTAGAGTTTGAAATATTGGTTTTTTTTTTAATGGACTGGGGATAAGAATGACAAAAAATCTCGCATTTTTTAAACAATGAGCGACTCAAGCACATTTACCACCCGTCGTGAAAACAGAGATACTACGTAGAATACAAGCCTTGGGGCGGGCCTGCTTGCTTGCGGAGGCCCAATGCCAATCACAATTGTGCCAGAGTTTGTAGTTTCTTAAGTATGCTTCCCACAAAATTAGGCGTGTCTACGATAATTGGGCCGGTAATATTGACTCTTGTTCGGAAAAAATAGCGACCAGCAAAAATAATGGTCTCGGGTGCAGCGATCCAGGGATGGACATGCACACTCCATCTGTTTTGTGAATCCACGAACTGTCGCTCCAGTAGCCCGTAATCATTGAGACGTTGCTACTCGCTGTAAACTTCGGCAAATAAGCCCCCTGTCCTCGTGGTTGTCAAACACTAATTGCTTCTTTGACAATATGTCGGAATAATTAGGGTCCCGGTTTTTTTCATGTCTCATTTTGGATATCGTTGATGGTTCTGGAAATGGCACCAGTGGAAATGGCAGTTGGCCTACGTTTGCCGCGCTGTGGAAGGAGAAGTGGGTTTTGCCAGCTGTAGGCGCCAGGCTTGCTCAGGGCCTGTGAGTTTTGAGAAACCTAGGGTTTGGCCTGAAACATGGGGTATCCTTTTGCCCGACGTGTAACGTTACATCAGCGAGGCCTGTGACATGTCGGTGAATTGTCCGGTGTTAGGGTCTGGCACTGATCTGACGCTGGCCCTGCACCACTACGACGTATAACCGCTTCTGCCAACTGTTGATGTAGTGGTTGCGGAAATCGGCGGGTTAATGGCCATTGGTGGGATTGGTTCGACAGTTGTCCGAAAAGTTCTTTATTGAGAAACTGCAGTTTTTGTGGGGGAAAAAGTTGAGCCACGATGATTGACAAGAACCTTAAAGCTGCGTTCACGCATGAGTTTTGGGAGTACGATGGTCGTGGTTGAGTGGTTGTGCCGCTGGTGGTGGTTTGATAGTAGCTGGTATTTTTAGGGGTTTTTTGGGGGTTTTTTAGAGTTTTGTTGGTGCATTGCTAAAGGAATGTGAAAATCACAATAAAGTTTGTTTGTATAGTTCTTAAGTGATGATGAAATATTGTAAGACAGAGAGTGTGAAGGTTATTGTTGAATCACCGATGGCATCGGGACGTGCAGAAGGGCGATCTGCGGTAGAACCTTTGTTGGTGGGGGAGCTTTTGGGTGACGAAAGCAGTAAGAGCTACTGACTACGGGTTGCAGGGTGCAGCTTGCAGGGTGAAGCTTGGATGCAAAAACCTTCTGGGCTGGGGAGCGAGAATTTTGTCGGGAATCATGCTGGTATCTTCAACAAACAGGTCCCGTGGTCTAGCGGTAGGACGTTTCCTTCACACGGAAAAGATCCCGAGTTCGAACCTCGGTGGGATCATTGTTTCTTTTTTGGTTTTCAATTTTTCGCCTATCGAGATGAGCGTGTGCTTTCTGATCTCTTGAAGTGAAGGCCCAAAAGTTTGAGAGTAAAAGTTGGAAAGTCTGAAAATATGAAAGTCTTAAGAAGCTAGAGGTTTGAAATCCCGAGCCTCCAAGAACTTTCCCCCTATACCTCTCTACATTTTTGCACCTCTACATCTCTTCGTGGTAATACATTTATTGGCTTCGCCTGTATCTATAAATGCTACAAATCGTCGTCACTTTCATCACTTTCACTCGAACTTGCGTCAGAGCTTTCATCGTTTTCCAACTGGTTACTCCCACTGCCACTCTCTTCATCGTCTTCCTCCTGGTTGGGGTTGACGTCTGACCACTCGATGTAATTCTCGTGAATAATCTTTTTACTATGAGGCAACACCAAAGGATCGAAAGGGAAATACCCTTCCAAGTCCAAAAACTCCTGCTTCTGCTTGAAATTTCCTGTATTGGTAACGGCACCCTTTACCCCGTTACTATTGAGCATTCTTTCCCTCTTGTTCTGCTCAATGATGGAGTAGCAATAGCACACATTGAGCTTGGTGGCTATCTTGGCAAAGATAAAACAAACGGTTTCATCGATGAACTTCAAAGGGTTGAATTTGGTTATGATAACCCTTTGGAAGAATTTGTCGATCTCGCAGTCCCACTCAAGATCTCCCTTATCTGTTTCGTTCTGCAAAAGCTTATACCTAAAACAGAAGATGTACAACAAGCATTGGAACGTAGAATAGAACAATTTAAACCTTTCCATGCCACCGACATTTCTGTCACTATTGGACTTTGATCCTATCTCAAACTCTCTTTCTTCGATGTACTTGTTGAGCCAAGACACCAAATAAGATACCACGAAAACCAACTGGTTCTTGCTGATATTTTTGGCACGGGCTATGTACGATGACAAATACTGCATGGCTTTCAATCTCGTTTCCAACACCTGTGAAGGATTGAAGGCAATGTCGATCAAAGACACCAAGAAAGATTCACTCAATTCAAGTTGATACTGACTAATATGAAATAACAAGAATTGAATCAGTTTGGTGAAGTGGGTGGGCAATATATGACTTTTGAAGATCGAAATCAACGTGTTGAACAAATATGCGCCACTGCCGTTGTTGATGGTCTCTATGGTGAACAGTTTGGAAGTGTTCTGTAATAATGTGTGGACCATAGTATCGAGCTTAGTAACCAATGCTTGTATGTCTTTTGTTGTGGTTGAGGTGTTCATCAAATACTCTTCTTGTCCCATATTTTCATCCTCATCTTCACTTTCCATTTCCAAGTCATCATCCTCTGAGTCCACATCGTCGTCTTCATCCTCTTCATCATCGGATCCCCCTTCCTTCACCACTGCTACCTTATCTTCCTCTGCTTCGTCATCGTCTCCATTTATTAATTCATCAATCTCCTCATCGTCCAAGTCGTCCAAGTCATTCTGCAATTCCACGTCCAACTTGATGCAGCATTCCACAATCAATAACCACACGTCGTACTGCAATTCTTCACAGTAGGTCAAAGTCGTGAGTAAGTTGGTCACATAGTTATTCAATAATACATGGTCGGTGGCCAAATGGTGAGGGAAGTTCTTGTGGAAGACCGATGGGAACTTGTTCAACACCGTAGGGTTGAAGTTTATGATGTTCTTCAACACTTTATGATGGAGCTGGTTGTTGGAGTGGTCTGTGTCTTTGAACTCCATGACTATCTTATTTAACACCTTGAATAAGTAATTGGGTATAGATGATATCAACACCAATAAAAATTGCACGTAGACCTCCTTGAACTCAAGGTCGTCTATCTTGCTCCATCTGTAGTTGATAACCAGTAGAATCAACTGGTTGCATGCATCGTTGTCAAGCTTAGTAACATTACTGGTCAAGTTTTTCAAGATCACTTTGAAACTTGGTATTGTCACCGCTTCGGCGCTGTCCATGGGCGAGCTAATTTTCACAGTCAACGAGTCCACCTGGTTTATGTCGTTTTTTTCCAACAGCTCTAAGGCCGTTTTCACGTAGGCACTGTACATTTTATCATTAAAATCATCTTCTTTTAGTTTCTTGAGCGGTACCGATGGTAGATCCTCTTCCAAGGAGCGCTTCCTGCTTAGTGGATCCGTCATAGACATGAGCATCTCTTGAGGACAATTTCAGTGCTCCTGCGATGGTTCTGTGGGGGTGAATGTTGGCGCTTCAACTGAACAAAAGTGGGTTAAGATGCTGCTTCTAAGCTATCTCTTCTCCTAGCAAAAAAAAAGATGTAAAATTTTATTGAGCCGCACTTTTTCTGAAAGTGCACTAAAACAAAATACACACACTTTTTACATCTATACGTTATAGAATTACCCATGGGTTCGATTTCTGTGCATTCTTTGGCATTGTTCAACATAAGCAAAGCCATTTCAAACAAGAGCGAGGTGGGCGTTCTCCTAGGCACGACAGTAGACGACTCGTACGTGGTAGAAACGACGTTTGAGCTCTTGTCTGCGCACAGCAAGATCGATATGGCGTTCTATGATAAAAGGCTACAGCAGCACCTAACGGTGTCTCCCAAGCTTGAAAAGATAGGGATCTACGTGATAGGCAACACTTCCAATTTGAACACCAAAGCTGTGGAGTTTGGTGAGAATATGAAGACGTCGGTAGTGCTCATGGTGAGCCACGATTCGAACCTGGACAACACCGCCGAGTTCATGAAGGGGTACTACGAGGGCACGGTGATGAACACATTGATCGAATCTGATGAAATAGAAGGGATCTCGTTATCCACAGTGACCAAATACAACAAGTACTATGGCGATGATGCCCACGCAGACATATTCAGTGTTCATGACAGTAAGCTTGAGGTGTTGAACAGCGTCCACCAATTGTCGGTGAAACTACAAGGGATCATTGATTATTGTGACATGGACCACTCTCACAACGTGGAGAAGGAGGTGGAGATCAACAACTTGATTGGCCAGCTCACAAAGAAGCTACGGGTATTACGATCCAAGGCACCTGTGGGTGTGGATACAGACCATCTCATATCGAACGAGCTTGCTTTGTTGACCAAAGCATTTTCGGTGTTGGACAGGTACAGACTTCAAACGAACAATGCGATAGCGTTGGTTGCGGCAAGAAACAGGGCGGGGCCGTGAACAAGGCAGGGCGGAGCCGTAGAGCAAGTGAAGAGGCGATGGCGGGGTGGCGGAGCTTGAGGCATTGGAGCAAGTACAGGGAAACATTTGCAGTTTCAGACGAGAAGTGTATAGGTAGAATTGTCAGAGAAACAGACCAACTCAAATCAACGGCGTATATAACTTTTCAAAGGAATGCAAATGACGAAAATAATCTAACGTATAGAAATTTAAAAATAACCCAACCGAACCCCAACTATGCACATAATAACCAATTCTATCTGATTTAACAGACAGAGGCTTCCAAAAGGACAAACTCAACTTCGGAACATTGGCTACCGATACTCTCATCGTATAAGTTGTAGAAACTACCAGATAAGCATTTGTAGAAAGTGGTTTGCTTACCTAAAGCCAACTTGAATCCGTCTTCCCTCTTGTCTTTCTTGTCATCGTCAGCAGCGCTCTTGGTGCTGTCGTCTTCTTTGTAGTCGAGAGGAACAACGGCCCAGCCAGCAGCGTAGATGGCACCAGCTTGAGGTGGAGGACCATCGAATTGGAATTGTCTGTTAGCAACGATAGATCCTACTCTACCTTTAGTGTCGGTCAAGATACTGTCTTTCAATTCCAATAATAAGGAGTCAGATTTAACACAGGTGGTAAGAGCGTTGTCTTCAGTAGCAGTAGTAGACTCAGCAGCTTGGACTTGACCGTCGCTGACTTGGCTGGCAGCATCAACAGTGGCAGCAGCGGTGGCTTGAACTTGACCATCACCGATTTGGCTAACAGCATCGGCAGTTTGTTGTTGAACTTGACCGTCAGTGATTTGGTTGACAACAGCAGCGGTGGAAGTTTGTTGTTGGACTTGACCGTCACCAATTTGGTTGACAACGTCGGCAGCGGTGGAAGTCTGTTGTTGGACTTGACCGTCACCAATTTGGTTGACCACGTCGGCAGCGGTGGTGGTTTGTTGTTGGACTTGACCGTCACCAATTTGGTTGACAACGTCGGCAGCGGTGGAAGTCTGTTGTTGCACTTGACCGTCGGTGATTTGATTCACAACGTCGGCAACAGTGGCAGTGGTTTGTTGCTGCACTTGGCCGTCACTGATCTGGTTGACCACGGAGGCTTGGGTGCTTTCAGCAGCGGCGGTTTGTTGCTGCACTTGACCGTCAGTGATTTGATTCACAACGTCATCTCTTTTGAAGAGACCGGAAACGGAAGCAGAAGCAGAAGCGGAAGCGGCACTGATAGTCCTCAAAGATAAGGCATAAGAACCGGACAAGGAGCTGGTGGCTTCTGCATCAGAACCCAAAGTGGCAGTTGGGGTTAAACTTTTCCAGACGTCACTAGACACAGCAGCGGCGTTGGCGATTGTAACGATAGATAATAAGTAAGCTAACTTCATTTGGCAATTTTTCAAGTGTTCAACAAAGTATAAAAGTTAATGAAGTGGATAAAAAATTCCCTGAAGTGGAAATGGTTCGACATTTAAATACCCCATCAATTGAACAAAATGACCGACTCTATAAATAGATAGCCAGGTGAGTGTTTGTTGTCCATCATGCACAAAACCTTGCAACCAGTAAAACTCAGAGTAATTTACCCCAATGCGGTAAGGTAATTATGTGCATAGCCAAAAACCGCAGATCTGTGCAGGAATTTGGTAATTTAAGGTCGACGTCGAGGAACAAACCAAAACAAAGAGCCAGTCAAAAACACCATGACGTTTTTCGGCCTCGACACAATGCCGACTTAAATTTGATGCATTGTGCCGGTCCCTGAGATGAACAAGTCCCCTGACGTTGGAGGGTCAAAACTGCCCACCACCAACAGCTTTTGGTGCATCAGTCCACCGGTGCCTTATTTGGGTGGTGCCTTGTTTGCCGGATATTTTTTGTGCCGTTGTCGTTCATGGTTAAAAAATAAGGGATGAATCTATATTGCTGCTCGGGGATCAAGGGATCGGTTCCACATTGAGGAAAATTCCATGTTGTTTTGAGCTAGTGGACAGGGGTTAAAAGGTGGCATTGCCGCAAAATTGCGACCCCATTTTTTTTTCCAGCACGATGGCTGGTTCCACAGTCACATCAAGTAAATCATAAACACCAGCTCCATTCTCACAGTAAACATAAGCAAACATCTGGCTAGTTAGTAAACACAAGCCCTGATCTGGAAGGTGTCAATTGAGTGATCATCGGCGCTTGAGAGCCACCAAAAATACCTCTCTCAGCTCATCCCTTGAGCTCAGAGGCTTGAAAATGTGCACTTTACTAAACATCATACGTAATTGACGTTCAATCACATGTTGTTCCTTGCCCATGAAGAATTTCATAATTAGGTTGCCGTTTGGAGATAACAAATTGCCTGCAACCTTGATAACCGACTCACACAAATCAGCGCTCCCCAAATGGTCTGCCTCTTTGTTCCCCATAGTGTTGACCATCATATCGCTCAAGATCAAATCGATGGGCTCGTCGAAATGACGTGTAATCAGCTGCTGGACTTCCGGCTCGAGAAAGTCCCCCTGCATGAACTGGACACCTCTGGGAGGCGCACACCGGATCAAGTCCACTCCTAGAATATCGGGCTGTACTCTTTTTTTGTTCATCTCTTGAACTGCCACTTGCGACCAGCTGCCGGGGGCGTAGCCAAGGTCGAGGATAGTGTGGACCGCAGGGTTGAATATCTTGAACCTGTGGTTGATCTCCAAGAGTTTGAACGCCGCACGACTCTTGTAATTGAGCTCCTTGGACTTTCGGGTGAACTGGTCCTTGACTTGCCTATCTATCCATCGTTTTGAGGAGGTGGATTTGGCTCGTACAAAGTTCATCTGTGTTTTAATTTTTGTAGTGTTTTTTTCGCATCTCATCTGATTTTTTTTTACCTCTTCCAAGACACAACAAATGAACTCGGATATCTTACAGGCGTTGGTGAACGACCCAACGAAGGTGTTTTCCAAGGAGACGAAGGAGTCGGGGTACTTTGACCTGTTGGTGAAAAGTTTTATTGACCCCATCTCCAGTTATTCCAAATTAGATGAGATATATATCGATGGATTAGATGCATCGCAAATTTTTGGCCAGAGCAAGTTGGTGGTGGAAAACGTAGGCCAGGCTGTGATGGAGAAGTTGGATGAGTTGAAGATGTCTGATGCCGAGGCGGAGGATAGCGGCGATAGTGACAGTGACAGGAGCATGGATGAAGTGCAAGGAGATGAGGAAGAAGAATTAGAAGCAGAAGAGGAGGAGGGAGATTTGGAAGAAGAAGAGGATTCGGAACAAGAAGATGATCCGGAACAAGAAGTATCAGGAGAGGCAGGAGAGTCAGAAGAAGAGGCAGAGCCCACAGACAGCCAGCCCATACCACACAAAAAAGACGCATTTGGCCTCAACGATGAGTTTTTCGATATCGATGAGTTCAACAAACAAGTGCTTGCATTAGAAAACGAAAATGACGACGACGACGACGAAGAAGTGGACTTCTTCGGCGAGGTAGAAGATGACGACGAGATAGACTACTTCGACGACTTTTACGACAAACCAAACGGCCAGCCTCAAGCCAACAGCTTAATGGCTGACGCACAAGAAGAGGACGAGGAGGCGGAAGGGGATGAACAAGTAAGCGGAGCAGAAGACGATTCTGATCTCGAGAGTCTTGATGACGAGGAGTTCAACAATGCTCTAGGTGAAATGAGACAAGACATCTTTGAAGAAAAATCCACCTTCGAAAAGCAGCAAGAGAAATTGCAGAAAGAGATAGGCGAGTTGGAAGACGAATTGGTCGCCGAGAAGAAATGGACCATGAAAGGGGAAGTGAAGTCCGTACAAAGACCAGAAGACTCTTTACTAAATGACCAAGAAGACTTTGATTTCGACAGAGTGGCGAAACCGGTGCCGATCATCACGGAAGAGATCACCGAAACCATAGAAGATTTAATCAGAAAGAGAATCAAGAACGACGAGTTTGATGATTTGCCCAAGAGGTTCCTCAACGAAGTGGTTAGGCCCAGAAAGGAACGGGTGGAAGTGTCGGAGACGAAGTCATCCAAGTCGTTGGCCGAAATCTACGAGGACAAGTACAAAGGGGTGGAAGAGAACGAAAAAGACGAACAACTCACCAAGGACCACCACGAAGTGCAAGCTTTGTTCAACAAAGTCAACTACACATTGGACTCGTTGACGTCGTTTAATTTTGTGCCTAAACCGTACGAAAGCAAGATCGTGGAAGTGAAGAATGCCACCATCGACATGGAAGATGCACAACCAGAGTTTGTCAGTAACGAGAGCAGATTGGCCCCACAAGAAGTGTTCAAGAAAGACGGCAAGAACGCCGACGAAATATCGTTGAAATCCGGATTATCTTACGCCAGAGATGAGCTTTCCAGAGATGACAAACAGAGGTTAAGAAGAGCCAACAAGAGGAAGAAGAGCAAACAGTTCAAAGACGTCAACGTCAAGAAGTCCAAGACCCAATCGGTGGTGGACACTTTGGCAGGCAACAAGAACCTTACCATCATCAACAAGGCCGGTCAAAAGACCGATGTTAAGGGTAATGTAAGGAAACAGCACCAGGTTTCGTCCAACAACCTTAAGTTGTAAATTATAGGAACATTGTTGAAACCTTAAGTGTGGAGTGAAGGCAGTTAATTTAGGTATAGAATAATGACATCTTAAGAACGAAACTCTTGCGTCTTGGCCACTTGTAGCGTTTAGGTCTCGTCCTGTCTACGCTTAGCTTTTAGGACTTGGCTGCTGACTTTAGCGTTTGTCTTCGTTTTCCCATAAGCCGGTCTTCTTCCAAATCTTAACTCTCATTAAAACCTAAAAACAATACGAAACCTTTTTTATCCAATAAAGTCAACCCTTAATTTTTTACCCGACAGTTTCTTCAGTTCTTCAATTCTCCAGTTCTTACCCATGATATCGTGGCAGTTCTTCGCACGGGCCCTCACGCTCCCATACAAACTCGCCAAGACCGTCCTCGAGTATTACACCTGGGGCACCGTCTACTCCAACACCAACAGAGAATTCAACACTCTCTTCAAAAACATCCACTTGACCATCGAAAGCCATTTCGGTCTGGTGTTCCAGTTACAGGACATTCCCATTGTTCTCTACAAGCCGTTGGCAGGGCTTTTGCAGAAGTTCAAGGCAAACCCCATGGTGTCCCAGGGAAATTTGAAAGGGTTCGGAGACAAGTTGGACGACCACAGCTACTGGATCCACAAAATCGACTCCAAGTTGTCCAAGGACGTGTTTGTGTACCTTCACGGTGGAGGGTATGCGTTGCCGTGTTTCGACGCCCAATTGGCCGGGTTTATCATGCTCCACCATGCATTGCCTGAAGAGGTCCAAGTCAAACTATCTTTTTTAATTGTGGACTACAGTTTAACCTACAACGACGACAGCAAGTTTCCCAAGCAGATCTACGAAACCCTCGACGTGTACCGGATATTATTGGACCAGGGGTACTCCAACATCCACTTTATTGGCGACTCTGCCGGGGGCAATTTGGCATTGGCTTTGACGAGATATTTAAGTTTCCCGGAGGAAACCCTGATTTTCCACCAGTTCAAGGAGTTGGACTTTTCCAAGTTCGATGCCATCAAAGTGCAGCCCTCGTCGTTGATTTTGGTGAGTCCATGGGTCAAGCCCTTGACACCGGACCCGGAACCAACGGACTACGACACCACTGGCGATTTGGGAGCCACCAGAAAAGAAATGGGCTTGTGGTACCTTCCGGCAGGGGCAGAAGTGCAGGAATTGGAGCCGTGGATCCAGTTCGCCAACCTTGGCCCCGAAAACTGGGACATCGACGTGTTCAAGAACGGCAGGACCATCTGTATCTACGGCGACAGGGAGAACTTGAAACGGGGCATCGAGACGTTCCTAGCCAACGTCGACAAGGTGGGGAAGGTTGAGAGGTACGTGGAGGAGGGAGGCATCCATGTGGGCATGTTTTACGTGGAAAGTCTCGACTTTTTGGGCCAGGGCGGTAACAGGGCCGTTGAGGGGGACTTTAAGGGAAAGTTCGGGGTCAAGGTGGTCACCGACTTCTTGTCGAGAGTTGTCTGAGGGCAATTGGTTCTGAGGACAGTTTTTGTAGAGCGGAAATTGTTGCGTCATATGCTGCAAATTTAGTTGCCTTTTTAAACAGCAACCGATAATTATATAAGCATTGAAATACATATTTACCTGAACACATCCTTTCTTGAATACATACCTTCTTGAACTTGAACAATTGCACTGTAACACATACTTACTTGAACTTGAACAATTGTACTGTAACACATACTTACTTGAACATTTGTTCGTTACACAGAAACTACGTCATGTCCATTGAATCGATCCAAGCACGCTCCGTCTACGACTCCAGAGGCAACCCCACCGTGGAAGTGGACGTCACCACCACCAAAGGGCTTTTCCGGTCCATCGTTCCCAGCGGCGCATCCACAGGGGTATCGGAGGCGGTGGAACTCAGAGACGGCGGCGACAAATGGCTCGGGAAAGGTGTAGTTAAGGCGGTGGGCAATGTCAACGATATCATTGGCCCCAAATTGATCAAACTGGGCATCGCTGTCACCGACCAGGCCAAGATCGACGGATTGCTCAATGAGTTGGACGGCTCCAAGAACAAGAAGAATTTGGGCGCCAATGCTATCTTGGGAGTGTCGTTGGCAGTTTCAAAAGCGGCTGCTGCTGAGTTGGGGGTGCCCTTGTACGCTTACATAGCCAAGATTGCAAAAAGAACCAAAGCCAAGTACGTGTTGCCGGTGCCCTTCCAGAACGTGTTGAACGGAGGGTCCCACGCCGGAGGATCCTTGGCGTTCCAGGAGTTTATGATTGCTCCCATCAAAGCACCTTCTTTCTCCGAAGCCTTGAGAATCGGCTCAGAAGTGTACCACACGTTGAAAGCGTTGGCCAAGCAGAAGTACGGCCAGTCTGCTGGGAATGTCGGTGACGAAGGTGGAATTGCTCCCAATCTCGAAACAGCCGACGAGGCTTTGGACTTGATCGTCGAAGCCATTGATAAAGCGGGCTACACCGGCAAGGTGTACATTGCGATGGACCCAGCGTCGTCGGAGTTCTACAAGGACGGGAAATACGATTTGGATTTCAAAAACCCCAACAGCGACAAGTCCAAGTGGTTAACGGGCGATCAGTTGGCAGACTTGTACCACAAGTTGCTAGAAAAGTATCCAATCATATCGCTTGAAGACCCGTTTGCTGAAGACGACTGGGAGTCGTGGTCCAAATTCTCCCAGAAGGCATCGCCAGACTTCCAGATAGTGGGGGACGATTTGACAGTGACGAACCCCATCTTCATCAAGAAGGCAATTGAAACCAAGGCCGCCAATGCGTTATTGTTGAAAGTGAACCAAATCGGGTCCCTTACCGAGTCCATTGAAGCTGCAAATTTGTCTTTCAGCAATAAATGGGGCGTGATGATCTCCCATAGGTCGGGCGAAACTGAAGATACTTATATTGCCGATTTGGCGGTGGGATTGAGTTCGGGCCAGTTGAAGACGGGGGCCCCTGCACGGTCTGAAAGGTTGGCCAAGTTGAACCAGCTCTTGAGGATCGAACAGGAACTCGGCGACGGGGCTGTATTTGCGGGTGAGAACTTCCATGCCTATTGAGGAGCACTGTGAGGTGTTGGTCTTAGAGTCGTCTTAAAGAAGTTTGAAGCCTCTGAGTGTTTGAGTCTTGAATTATGAAGGCTTGGTACTACCAGAAGCCTTATGTAGGTCTATTACATACTTACACTGTTCATGATTTGAAGCACAGATGCGTTTATCATCAACTCTTTCTCTGCTGTCCCCAGACAGTAAGTCAAGCTCTTGCCGTTGACAGAAACCCCAAACACTGTGGAGTACCGGGCCACTACTGCTGCCGGACACAGCTGGATGTTTTCGAAATACAACAGATCTGTGTCCAAAAGAAAGTCCTTGATGTACTTGGCCTGTCTCGCAGCTTCCAGCTGCAAATCACTGAAGTCTTGGTCCACTAACTGGGAAATGTCGTTAATACCAGCAAACAAAAGGTGCACATACTGCAACTGGTTGTTCCAGAGTCCTGTGCCACTGTAGAAAGCCCCTTTTCGGTTTAGTACGGCCGTCGACAATTGCTGCATTTTGGCGATCCAGCTGGCCTTGTTTGCGGGGTCGAACACGTACAAATGTGCAAGAACGCTCATGCAGCACCCTACAGTATAGGTGAGCTTCCCTTTGTTCATGGAGCTGAGGTCGGGAGACGTGAACCCGTCGTAGAATAGGTTATCGCTGGGATCTTGGAAGTGGTCAAACATGAAAGCCAATGTTTTCTTAGAGTACTCAAGCAATTTTGCTTCACCCGTGTGCTTATAGAGCCGTATTGCCGCCAAAGATGCTTCTATGGTGGATATGGATGCAATGTAGTTGTGGTTGTACTTCCAGAACACGCCTCCATCGTCTGTAGTTTGCTGCATCATGAAATCAACAATACCGACGGCTGTGTCTAAATAATTGTTGTTGTTTGTGGTTTCGTAGCCTGAGATAAAACTCCAGGCCACCTGGGCATTATCGTCGTTGTAAATGTCATCGTCGCAGGCAGGGGAAGCTGAAAATACCCCCCGATTCTTATTCTGGTAGTGGTACAAATTACTGAGGATACTTGCAACCTCAGTTTTTGCAGCCAAAATGAGTCCACGAGAGAGCACCGCCAAAGGCCACAAGGCGGGGGCCGTGAAAGTTGAGGTGCACGCGAGGTCCGCTGCGTTGAAGCTGGACTTGTCGGTTTTCCAGAACCGAGTCCAAATAGCGGAGGGGAGGGAGGAAGATGAGGAGGATGAGGAAGATGAGGAAGATGAGGAAGACATGGAAGACGTGGAAGACGTGGAAGATGTGGAAGACGTGGAAGACGTGGAAAAAGATGGAGATTCCACAGAAGAAACAAGACCCCTCGATGAAGCAGCATTAGAAACAGCGGAAGAACTTGTAGTAGGAGCAACAGCAGAACCCGAAGTAAAAGCAGCAGAAGAACCAGTAGCAACAACAGAAGTGCTCAACAAGCTCGAGGGGCTGGCTATAGAAGAATCCCCCGAAGTCAGTTCGGAAACAAAAGTCCCCAGTTGCCAAGCAGTGCTATCTGCTGTCGGTTCACCTGTCGCCAGTGTGTCTCCATTCAAAGCAGTGCTGGAATTGCCTGCACCAAAACCGGAAGAAGCCAAATAGAAGCTCGAAAATTCGGTGGGTCTGGATGAAGAGGTATGTGTTTGACTGCTTTGGCTGAATAAGGTTGTTGAGACGGTCGAAGTGTCTGAACTGGGCCGAAGGGTCCCAGAAGGAAGTAGCACCAATTTCTCGTGCCCCGATGAAACGAGCTCTTTCAAGGCAGTAGTGCTAAAAGCCAGCGAGGCAGTAGTTTCTGTAGGAGAACTGCTTGAAGGAGGACCTGACGAAAGCCCCGGTGAAGAGCCAATAGAATCTGGCTCTGAACGTCCCAGTGAAGTACCCAGAAAAGTATGCGATGAAGTAGCTGATGACAAACCTAAAGAAGAACTTGAAGGCAGTAAAGAAGGACTTGAAGGCCCCAAAGAAGAACTCAACGTCCCCAAAGACGCAATATCTGACACTGAAGTCTTTGGGGACCTCCCACAAGCATTGACGGTCACCGTCGTAGTTCTTTTCACTCTTACTGTCATCAACTCCATTGGGGCACCCCAAACCCCTGCAAAAGTCCACAAAATCAAAAGAAACACAAATTGCATTATTCTGGACACTTTCTACTACCAAAAAGCTGCCCAAAGCAGAAATCACTGACTTTATATGCATTTAGCAGCCAAAGTGGCCGGATCAATTCTGCGACAATCTGAAACAAAATGTGTAAAAAAGTGTATTTTTTCAGATTCTTTCTTTTTGTTATCTGTACATGATCTGAAACCGACATGAAACAAATAAAGCTGTTTCAGAACCTTGTTCGAAACAACCTTGATGCCCATATAGGCTTGGACGGCGTGCGAGCCAAAAAATACCTTATGCCAGAGACATACGTTGCAAATGCGTACACCAAATCAATTGAATCAAATCCTTTTGCTGCCAGTTTGATACGAACTAACCAAGAAGGGTCGTCATATCGATTCCCCGGGGGCTCGCTCTTGGTGGTGCATCCTGTGAAAAGCGACTCGTACCGTATAACGCCGTTTGTGGATGGCATTGACCCACAGAAAGTGGCGGCTCCGGGGTATATTCTTGCCAATAGGAAATTCATTCACACTATCGAGGTAAGGAATATGTGGCACCGGTACGTTTCGCTCAAGTTCAAGAACTACAACGGTGACTCCAGCTGCAGCCCTGTGGAGGGACTATCAGACGTTTTCAGGGAGACGCTTGAGGAGAGAATCAAGGCGGCGTTGGTGGTGAGAGATGGGGATGCGAGAGATGGGGACGGACTCGTTCTCAAAAGCACCGGCAAGCTCATCGATGTCAACGAAGGCGTGCCGTGCTTGAACGTGCCGGGAATTAACACAGACACCTTTGTTCCATACCAGGGCAACGAGAATTTGTGCTACGACCTTTTGCGGCTCATGAGATACTACCTCTAGTCTAAGCTCCAAACGCCCCATAAAAGGCAAAGAGAGGGTGTGCTACGCCATGGAATTTGTGCCACCTTTACGGCTCATGAGATAAATCTATAAAGTCTATAAGGCTCCAACGATCAACGTCAGATCTTCGACACCACCCGGGCGGTCTCGGCAAACACTTGCGCCAACGAGGCGTACTGCAACAACGTACTGTACGTCCCCTGGGGACAAGTGCTATCATCGAAAACAGAACCATAGCTGTCCCTCAAGTTTCTGGATTCTCGTACCACCAACTGCTTGAACGCATCGTACGCTTGGGTCTCGTAGTCCCCCAGGGGATCGGTGTTCTCCAATAAGTCGGCAAACCCCACAAACACCAAATGGGAACGTTCAATGACATCGTTGATATGGCCGTTGGAGAAAAACTGGTTGTTCAAAGTGCCCCCCGAGATGAACTTGACGCCAAACTCCACCGCAATGGCCTTCCAGTCCCTGTCGGAGTCTCCCAGAGTATGAAGAAAGGTGCAGGCGGAGATCATCATCCCCACGGTGTAGGTGAGCTTGCCCTGGTTGATGCTGCCGTCCCCATACATGCCGTCGTAGATAAACCCGTCATTGGAGTCCACCAAGTTCTCCAACGTCCACACCACACACAGCTTGGCGAAATCAACGTAGGTGTCATCGCTGTAGACCTGGTACAAGTCCAACGCAGCCACGGCCGCTTCGAGATTGGAGATCAGCGCCACGTAGTCGCCATTCACGGACCAGAAGATGCCCCCGCCTCGGGCACTATCTTTGAACAGACGAATATAGTCTGTTACGTTCTTCAATTCTTTGAGGTACGAGGTATCGAACGTCTGTTTATAGGCGTCGTAGTATACCCAGGCGACCTGGGAGTCGTCGTCGGTGTAAATGTCGCCGTCCTTGGCGGTGCTGGCAGAGAAGCCGCCGCTGGAGTTGCGGTACTGCTCGAGGGTACCGATGGCCATTTTCACGTTGGTGGTGTTCTTTGTGTCGGTCAAGGCCTTGCCTGCAACGGCCACCAGCCACACGACGGGGCTGCCCCCGGAAGCACAGCTGTCAGACCAGCCGTCAGTGGAGGGAGCGTAGAAAAGGTCCACGAGCTTGTCCGACAAGTCGCTGGCGAGATCGCTCGGGTCGTACAGCGGGTCCTCGGTGGATATCGACAGGATGGACGTGGTGTAGGAGCCATTGACGTCTCTTCTGGCAACAGAGACTCGTTGGTAGGGGTACGCAACAATGTGCTGGCAAAATCCAAGCACCAAAAGTGGGATTAAAAGCATGGGAGAACGAAGGAAACACTAGGGAAAAACGAAGCAAACACTGGGGCAAACCAGAATGACATGGCGCCGTGGAGGTATATAAGCAGCGACCCTGACGTGTGGTAGCTTGCTAACGGCCCAGATTAAATGAGGTTAAGGTTTCTTCGAAGAAACGAACCCTGGCTGCGAAAAACAATAGAGACAATAGTCGGAACAATCCGCCTATTGTGCAAATTTGAAGGTAAAAAGGAAGCTTAAAGATTGATTTGGAGCTTTGAATTGCTACAAGCGTAGAATTTCATGAGATTTGGTGTGTGCTGGTCGTTTAAGGGTGCTTTTTCTTGACATGAAATTAGATTTCGAAGCCCAGATTAGAGTTTGTGCTTGCAGCCAGAAAGCCGATGAGGGCATGTCACCTTTATTACCTGAAACGGGAACGTGATTTTTACTAAGATGGGTTAATTTGAACCCTTTGAGAGCCAGGGCTGCCGGTTAAACTAGCCCCCGACGCCGATCACCAGAGGTTATTTCATAGGTCTATAATATATATTTTTTCACATTCGGGAAACCTGCGCCTAAATAAGGAGCAACGAGAGCAAACCCATGAGCCACGGAGACCCGACTTTGGCCCCCAACGAGTCCTTGGACGACGAGCTGCTGCTGGAGTCGCTGGCGCTGGTGGAGGTGCCGGGCTCGCTCAACTTCAACGTCACAGGGGTGCCCAAGTTTTTGACGATGGTTTCGATTTCCGAGGCACCAACGGTCTCGTTGAAAGCGGTGGAGTCGGAGAGGAACACCACGGCGTTCCCATCGTTGTCGAACACCACGCCCCCGGTCATGGTGGAGGTGTAGTCTCTGTCGAAGTACCCGTCCACTTGCAACCCAGACTCGATATCGTCGGTGTTTTGGTAGTCGTGGATGGTAGAATACAACTTCTTCACTTCGGAACTGGTGTAATTTTTCACCTCGAAAATGTCAAATTCTCCACACCCGGATCTCCAGCACGAGCAATTGACACTGGTGGAGTACTGTGACGTTCTGGGGATGTAGGCATTCAACAACCAGATGGCTGGCATATTATAGTTGGACACTTCACTCTTTTTGACCTTCTTTTCCTCTGGCATGGTGAATTCAAATAAGAACATCTTGGTGGTCCCGTAAAACCCGTGGTACGCAGGGATCCCGGGACGGTACACACCACAGTCCCCGTCAGAGCCAGAATCGCCACAGGAGATGTTGGAGTAGATCAAGTACTCTTCTTCGGAGTTGATCAACGTGTCTTCTGCCAAAACAGTGGCGTCATCGGCCTTGGAAACCCCATCGGAGTCGGCGTACGTCAACGCTTTCCCCAAACAGGTGGAGTTCTTACCAGCCTTGGTCAAAAACGTGACGTTCTGGGCAATCTGGTCTTGGGCATCGTAGTACGCCTTTCTCTCCCAGTCCTGGTTGTCGCTGCCGTCAAAGGAGAAGTCGGAAGAAACATAGTACCCGAACTTCTTTAACGTCAAGGGGCCTCTGAAGTGCACAGAAACCTCTTCGTTCAATGGCGCATTGGAGCCGGAAAACGAGGTGGTGGTGTCACTTAACTCACACGAACAGTCGTCGGAGTAGATGTCACTGAAGGAGCTGACATGTCTGTAAGTGCCATCGAAACCGAAATTTTCAAACTCAAGAATATCGGACGATTTGGCGCACGCAAGTTGTATTAAGGGGAGAAGGGCCCACGATAATCTAGCCATTATTGTGTATATTTGGAGCAGGGAATTGGCGTTGGAATGGGTGTTGGCGGTTGTTTTGTAAAAAAGAAGGATACAAAGGTGAAAAGGGTATTTATAGGAATAAGTAGGCACGCAAAAAAAAGAAAAGAAGGCTGATTAGGCAGCTGCGGACGGTTTTTCAAATAGCGGCTGATTGTGGTTTGTGGTCACTGCCTGTTTGTGCACAATGATGCTGTGTTTGTGCACAACAACGCTGGGTTCGTTCCAGGGGTTTTGTGGCAGGTTGGTTGGTGTGTGCGTTGTGTATCGTGAACGGGCAGTATAGGAAGTTATGATCATTGGCATCGTGTTCTGTTCCCAGTTGGGCCGAACGGGCTGGGTCACGTGATGATTCATTTGTTGATTAGTTTACCGTATTGGGGTATTAGGGTTAAAATCGGAAAATATCTTAGCGAGCCGGTACGCTTTGACAGCGGCAGCGACATCGACAGCGACATTGACATCGACATCGACAGCGACATTGACAGCGGCAGCGGCCGCGACATTTTCATTCGGGTTTGGCGATGGAAATGGTACAAACACGCAGAGACATCCCAGGGTCAGGTGATGACTGCACAATATGCAGTACCGACGGTGTTATCGTACTCAAAAATACGCTGTTTTGGGAACTTGGGCCGCACACGAATTCAGGTGGTGCCGTCCAACCTGCAGTGCACATGGCAATATCGTACTCAAAAATACGCTGTTTTGGGAACTTGGGCGGCACACGAATTGGCCTATACAGCCCGTTCTCATTTTTACTTCGGGGCTTGCTTAGTCATTTGCCAGCCGTATCCCCCAATGCGGCAACGGCATTGCAGCAATGTCGAGTTAGGTGATAAACCCGGCATTTTTGCAACTCAATGCTTAGGTTCACTACCTCTTCGGAATGCGATTACTAATGGCGTCAAACCCATATATAAAAAACCCGAAGTCCCTCCTTGCAATATGACCGCCAAAACAAAATGGCCTATAATTGTGTCAGGACCAGCGTGTTCGGCCGCTTGGTCTACGAATACTCCAACCACACTTATTTCACATATCCGGAAGAACAACCAGGCTTCGAGATCCCCAAACAGTACCTTGATGATTCCGGCGGTCAAATTGTGCTTGAATGGGACGAAACAGACCCCGACCACCCCAAAAACTGGCCGGCCGTTTTGAAGGCATGGGTTTACGTCCAAATGACACTTTTAACGTTCGTTGCATACCTAGGGGGGCCCATTTATGTGCCAGCAACCGAGGTCATTATGAAAGAATTCAATGTTGGGTACGTGGTGTCGATTCTCCCGTTGTGTCTTTACATTCTTGGCTACGGGGTCACCCAGATGTACTTTTCGCCGATGTCCGAACAGCCCAACATCGGCAGGAACCCCATATACGCTACCATCATCCCGCTCCTAGCCGTTTTTCAGATTCCGTGTGCTTTGGCAAATAACATGGCGACTTTGTGTGTTTGCAGATTCATTTCGGGCCTTTTTGCGTCCCCTTCACAATCTGTGGGGGCTGCTTCTTTTTCAGACATAACCAAACTTTCTAACACCCCCACTGCTTTGGTAATTTGGGGGCTAGCTGCATTCTGTGGCCCTTCGATGGGCCCTATCGTGTCGGTGGGGCTTCTAAAATCGAGCTGGAGAAATATCTTTTGGTTCTTGTTTGCAGTCGATATGGCCATGGG
>JAKTSP010000064.1:0-17578 GCA_030580255.1 Yamadazyma sp. yHMH393
CCCAAACTAGTCCTACGTCAAGTTTTAGAATATCGTCTGAACCGTTGACCGAACCGAGTACTAGAGTGGCTGTGCCCGAAACGCAGCCTTCGAGCCAGCCAGTTGATCGTATCGACCCAAGACCAGATAAAAGAGCACTTGAGGCCGCTGAAGAAATTCAGAAACGAAGAAAAGTAGCCCAGGATGCTCAAATAAAAGCCGTAGTCGACGACATTGCCAACCTTGTCAACGCTGATCCAGAAAGCGAGTCTTCTACGTTTGATGACACATTAGCAAGACAAGGACTCTTTACGCTGCTTGAGAAATCGACGTTCCGCTTTATCAGCGAAGGACAAGAGATTGAACTTGATAAGGCATTTTCTACGCAAACCATAAGGCAAGTCCAGGAATTGGTCGTCAAAAAACTCGATACTTATTGCAACCTCCTTGAGAGCCCAGAGTTTAGATCCATTGAAGGAACCAGTACAACAACATGGAGGTTGCTTTTAGTCATGGTGGTGATTTCATGCAGACTATACTGTCATTGTTTGAAAATAAAGAATTTCAGCTTCGTGCTTTGTTACCAGGAAGGCTTGTGGACTTTCACTAGAGCTTTGACTCTATCGGTGTCTGCTATTTTCAACAACTGTAGAACAATAGCCGCCAGAAGTTCACCGGTAGAATCTTCAAAACTTTCTTCAGCTGTTAACGGAGTGGCCCTGTTATTCTTGGTAGCTAGACAAATCATGGGTGGGATCGTCACAATCCCTGAAAGCATTGTCAGTAAGTTAGTTACGGATTGCATCGCATGGATAGATCAATTTTTGCGTTTGGAGGCTTCTGAAGCAAGAGAGTTGCTGGTTTTGGCCATGAGGGCTTCTTCTTTACTCGTCTTCATGTACGACAAATACCCCAAAGAAAGAGATTACGTGTATCAGAATCTTGTTGGTCAACTTCAAAGCATTACCAGCAAGGAGGATCATCATTACCTTCAAAGCGGTCCCGTAGAGTGCCACATTTCCTTGTACAATATTTTGAATGTCCTTGATGTCACAGATCTTGATTTCTTCCTCAAAGAACAGTCAATTTATTTGAGGAATGACCTGTTTGCAGCGTCTTGCTCCACTTCAGGGTTTTTGGTGCAAAATATGGAAACAGTTCGTCAAAAGTGCAGAGACTTGATGGTTCTCTTATGTGAAACCGCCATAGCAGGCAACAAAGTTCCTTTAACAATAGCCCAACAAGATCTTGTGAATTCTTTAACTTACGCCAATTCTATTATTGTCGTTGAACTCATAAAAGAGTTATCAAACACTTTGTGCAGATACTTGAGAGATGAATCTTTACCACTGGCAACCGAGACTCTTTTCGTCTCCCTCTGTGGGGACATTAGTGTGCTGATATTCACCCTCGAAGGTTTGCAGAAAGATCCCTTGATTTTGGAAACCCCTTTGGCTGACGACACTTTGGAAGATTTCAAGTACTTGGTGGAGACCTTGGGTGCTCGATTGTACAGGCGTGGTGACTTAAGAGTCTACAAATTCTTTGTGTCGTACAGTATCTGCAAAGTGGTGAAGCTACTCAAACAAGCAGATAAAGTAGACCATATAGGTGCGTTAGAAGATGTTAGTGAAGAGTCCAATTCTGCAAAAAGAACTAAAAGGTTGCTACAATTCTATGGATCCTTGATGCATATGTTAGTGGACAATTCTCCCAAATTCCACTCGATCAGCTTTAATGATACGGTGCACCTAGAATGTTACCGTAGAATCGCTTCTGGCTCCTTGATAGCAACGAATAATGGTCTATTTGAAACGATTTTACAGGCACTCGAGAGCCCTAGGATCAAGACAAGGTCCAAAGCTCTCGGTATCCTTTCCAAGGCCATAGCTATCAAACCTCAGTTATTAGGGATCTCCAAACTTAACACATCTGTGTCGATGTTATTGAAGGATTCTTCTCCCATGGTGAGGGACTCGTGCATAGAGCTACTCAATTCATTCTTGGATCGAAATTCTCAGTTCAATTCGACACTATGTGGCCCTATAATTGACTGTTTAGCAGATCCAAGTGTTCAAGTACGAAAGAGAGTGCTTGGAATGAGTAAGAATATTTTCATGAAAGCAGAAAATGTTGGTTTCATGGCTGAAATCATTTTCAAATTGTTAAAGAGGTTAGAGGATGAAGATGGCGGTATCAGAGATCAAACCGACACTTTAGTTGAATGGTTGATGTTCAGGTCCAAGAAGAGGGTAGACTCAATGCACAGTACATTGACCATGGTATGCATACTTACCTGCATGTTGCAGTCTTATCCTGCGAGTGAAGTGCACCTACAGAGGTTTTTGAGTAGGCCACATGGGGAAGAGACGAAACTCTCCATAAAGGAGTTGCTCACGGTGCTGTGTGACTTGTTGATTCATAATTTGTCGGATATCCAATTGAAATATATTCTTCAACTAATCAGCATAATTGTTGGACAGTACGGAGCAGAGTTCCCCAGTAAGAGGCTCATGGCTCTTGAGCCATATATCATGAATTCAAGCAGTGGTGATGATGAAATTCTCTCTTTCACTTTGGCCATAATGAAAAAATGCCTCCCTTTCATTCCAGTGGTGAACCATGAACTCATGGAAAGGTTACTTTCAGAGATAATATCGAAATTGGGTAAGTGGAGCCCCAGAGATCTTTATCAAGCTATCCCATTGGCATATACAATCTGTGAAAAGAAACACAACCTGACGAGATTAGCAACTGTGGTAATTTCAAGTCTTAAGATGGCATTAAACTTCCTTAAGAAGCTCAAAGCGAAAAAATTGGATTCTCCGGCACCTTTGGTTAGGTTGTTACATATAATGGGCTTTACAGGATCCTATTGGGACCTAGAAGAACACAGGGATATTTTTATCAAAGCCGACGTGGGCTTGACTGAAAATACCACCGTTCTCAACTTGGTGACCAAATACCTCATGAATTTCTACAAGGATGAGTCAGATGCACAGATAAGAACAGCAGCGATGTCCAGTATTCTTACAGTTTGTTTGAATCACCCAAAACTTTACACGAACCCGATTGTGTTACAGCTTTTGGATACAGAATTGAAGGACCAGGTGGATGACAACGAAGCTTCTAATATCAACAAGAGAATCGTCATGAGGAATTTATACGATTTTGTACAACAAGAAACGAAAGCTACAAGAAAAGGACGAGGTTCAAGAGACGATGCAGAAATGGTGGAACCGGCTTTCAATGGCGATGATTCTGCCAATGAAAATGACGCCATATGTACTTCATTGGTTCAGAGGTTTTCTTGTCGCATATTGGTGTTAACTTATTCAACAAGCTACGAATTGGCCGCTATATCTATTAGGCTTGCTACCATCGTCTTCGGTGAAGGGCTTGGAAACCCTCAGACCTGTATCGCCACTTTCATTGGCTTATTGGCCAGCGGCAACCCGGGTATCGTGCAAATGGCTTCTAAGTTCTTGACGGAGATGTTTGATAAGCACGAGAGCTTGTTCGAATCCAATTATGTTGAAGGGATCAAGAATGCCGTGTTGTATGGATATGAAACGTCAAAAAACCTTTTCGAGATCCAAACAATGGTCGGATCTCTTTACAAGATCGTTTCCAAGAGTTTGACATCGAGAAGGAAGTTTATCAAGTCGTTACGTAAACTTTTCACGATCGATGTCTCCCTTGAGAATACAGAATCTGCTGCCATATTCGAAAGGGATGTGCTTATATTCTTGCTTATTAACTTGTCCCAGATTGACTTTATCAGCTTAGAAGAGCCCTATACGTTAGCAGGTATCATTACTAAGGTGCTAACTCGAGGTGGTCTCGATCTATACGATAAAATCAAAGATTTAGATACAGACAATATGCCCGAAGTAAGATTGGCTTGCTTTGATTGTGAAGCCCTTGTATGTCTATTGGAATTCAATCGGTACTTATTCGAAAAGTTTGGCTTATCGTTGACGAAAATGACCCTGGGTGTGGTTGATGCAGAGATGAGACATGCTCCTAAACAAGTCAAAGACATCAAGTTCAATTTCGATTTCAATATCATTTTGACCGATGTAAATAAGCCTGCCAGTGTTTTGGAGATCTTGAATAATTATGGGAATTTGATCAAAGATTTCGATCTTACATAGGATATGTTATTTCACTAAATTCCTATTTTTCCTAATTACACTCTTAGTGTGAATGTTCTTCTCTTTTAAAGCATTGTCTCTGTTTAATATGCGTGGCTTGGTCTTGGTCTTGGTCTCCTTGGGTTTGGGCCCTGGTTTCTTTCTAAGGTTTGGTGTTGTAGTTCCAGAACTGATGTCTGGATTTGTCCTTGGCTTCGGGCCTGGTTTTCCCCGTGCTGGTTTCCGGCTTGGCTTTCCTGGTTTGTTGGAGCTACTTGAACTGTCATTCGTAGTGGCTTTCTTGCCCGACAAGATCTTTGGTTTCCTCCCCCGTTTCACAGGCATTGCTTCCTTTCCATCCAACGTTCTCTGCTTGAGTATCTTCTGTTTCTGAACTGCGTTCCTCCTACCAGTCAATGTTTTGTTCGGCTTCCCTCCCCTCCTTACCACAGCCCTGTTTGTCACTGGCTTCTGTCCCCCTGTTTTCGTCGCCTTCTCGTACTTGTGATCCACAAGAATCTGTGGAGGAGCAAACGGGTCGATCCGCAAGTAATATCCATTATTCAACCTGAGGTTGATCACTCCACCGTGAACCCTTAGCCTTTCTCTTTTCCGCATCTGTTTCAACATGCTTAATGGCATACTATACTCGTCCACCACATCCCCTTTGGATATCGTCCTCTCCTCAAACTTGATCTCGTTCTTCAATTGTTCTTGCCTCTTTTTCCAGTTTTGGAACTTAGCTAATCGCCTATTGATCTCCATCAACGTTAATGTCTTCTTTCTGTGCAATTCGTCCACATCCCTAGCATCATTTATATGAGTTATCGCCTGAATTTTCGACCCCCAATTGAGCTGCATCAACTCGTTCTTTTGAATGTTCAAAGTGTCCATATCCGATAGCACCTTGGTATTATCCAGATTGGCCATGCTCAACTCTCTCTTGGTCATATACTTGTGGAAGGGCGTGTAGTAGTCGTCCGTCAATGGGTCCGATCGAAGCTTGGACTTTCTTGTACTGACAGGCTCATTTGTGTATTCCACGGTGGCGTCTCTCTTGGGTTTCTGCTGTATAGCTTCCAGTGGAGAGCCTCCATCTATCTGTGAGCCAGTCTCGGTTGAAATCCGTATAGGCTTGCCGTTAAAAACGTAGGGGTTGGCGTTGTCGAAATCAAACAAATGTGCAGCCACCACCAGTGGTTTTTCTCTAGACCGGAGCCTTCGGTCGCCTGCCATCACAAAGAGCTTCAAGCTATGGTGTTTTGGATTGTGCTAAGGTGCTCAAAAGTAACGCGACCAAAATAAAAGATCAAACCAACTTCGGGCCCATGTCGTACCGGGGTAAAGAGAAGCTACAGGAACCTGTTTACGCTGGGGGGATTGAGTCAGTGTCCAGCCCCCACTTGCTAAGGCCGTCCCGGCCTGTGAAAGAGCAAAGAGTTCTTGAATTGAAGATCGCAGGCTTAATTGCCGTGTCTTGGGTGGTGTTGGTGCATTTTGCAGAAAGGACCCACGTCAGATGGACAATCAATAAGTGCCAGTGGAAAAAGTGGGAACAGCATAAGACGTCAGGGGACCTGGCGGATCCACATAGGATTGCATTGATTGCAGATCCGCAACTTGTAGATGGAAATTCCTACCCAGATCGTCCTGATGTAATCAATTATTATGTCAAGAAACTCAGTGATAACTATCTTCATCGAAACTACAGATTCATCCAGCATCTCATTGACCCTGATACAATAGTTTTCCTAGGCGACCTCTTCGATGGGGGTCGGGAGTGGAATGACAAACTCTGGTTCCAAGAGTATAAGAGGTTCAATGACGTCTTCCCTTCTCAGCCCAACAGAAGAACCTACCAGTCGATTCCAGGGAACCACGATATCGGGTTCGAGTCCATAGACAATAACAAGTTGAAGAGGTTTGTGGCCTTTTTCGGGGCTAACAATGACATTATAGAGTTGGGGAACCATACCTTGGTGTTGCTTGATGACATTTCACTATCATCCGAATCGCCGGATATACAAGCACCTACACAGCAGTTTTTAGATCTGGTGAACGCTTTGCTGAACCCAAACTACCCCAGGGTCTTGTTGACACACGTTCCTCTTTTCAGGGACAATAAGAACCAGGTCTGTGGGCCCAGAAGAGAGTCTTCCAAACCTTTCCCTGTGCAGAAGGGGAAGCAATACCAGACAGTGATTTCACAGGCTCTCACTTCCACAGTTCTTGAAACGGTCCGTCCATCGATCGTCTTTGCTGGTGATGACCATGACTACTGTGAAATTGAGCACAGCTTGCAGGATGGGACGGTCTCCAAAGAGATCACAGTAAAGGCCGTAAGTATGACCGCTGGCATACGGTCTCCTGCTTTCCAATTGCTCTCCTTACATAATCCTGTCGACAAAACGGGTCAGAGTTTGAACGGTGGCCCTACGTACGCCACAGAAATGTGCTACTTGCCCGACCCTTTTTTTGGCGTCACCTTATACGTTGTTTGGCTCGTCATTAGCACATTGGTTCTTGCAGTGACGTTCCTCAAGCCAAAACTCATGAACAGAATCATCTCCACTATAAACGACCGGGCTAGGAGAGTCGACCGTGGCCATAAACTTCCCGTATTCAATACGGCTTCCACAAAGGTTTCTCCAGAATTGCCTGTAACACGAACCAGCATATCGGAGTTTGTGATTTCTGCGTTGGTCTTGATTATGTATGTATATTTTGTAATAGGTTTTTATTACCGAAACGTTTGACCTGCCGGCCAGCAGTTTGACTGCCAAAACTAAAGAATGTACATAGTTATGCTGATGCTTATTTGAAGCTGAAAAATCTCTCCAAGTAGCTGGGATTGAAATCGGTTCTCTTGGAAATGTATTGCCTTATTGTGAAGGGTTTCAAAGTTGCAAGTTGACCTTCCGTGATCAATGAATTGATCAAGTTTGGATGAACTGTAAAAAGGTTACCGATCTCCTTGAGTATTTGGAAGCTTTCTGAGAGCTCTTGGATCTCCCAAGAGTCTATCACCGTTTGGTACCGGATTACGTCTTTGGTTAAAATGATCCCACCAGTGGAGTTGACGTTGAATTTCTTGTAATGCTCTAACAACAAATTCAAGAAAGTCTTGCCAATCTTTGTCAACACATTGACCAAGTTGTTGTCGTTCAATGAACCTGTCAAGCTCTCGTGACTTTTATTCATAAATTCAGACACCATTTCACAGGCCTCTGTGTCATCTTCTGTGATGTTATCCACTTGGAAGTCTTTTTTCTTCTGTTTAGACAAGAAATATACCAACTTATCTGACACTAGCTGGATGGTTTCGTTCAAAATGATATTGATGGATAATTCACACCGCTTAATGTAACCGTTTGTGAGATTTATCATTCTATTTCTGATGTTGGGGTTGTTGACGGAACACGGTATGATGATCTTCTTGATACAGCTGGAGACAAGGTATAATACTTCAGCCACTAGATTGAAGTGTTTGAGGTATGAAAAATTGACAAAGTTGTTTGAATTCACCTTGGTGTATATGCTTTCTTGTTTCAAGGCATCATAGATCAATTCAAGGCCTCCCTCGATATATAACTTTCCAAAATCAAACAATAAAATTTCCAAAACTTCTAAAGCATACTCAGATGCTCTATATGGCTCCAACTCCAAAATCCGGGCAATGGACTCAATGACTGATTTGATGACGGTCTCCACCAATGGTAAATTCAACGAGCTATACCTACTCTTTTCCTCCGAGTCCTCCAATTCCAATGAACTCCGACTATTCCCCACTTCCGCAAGACGTGATTTCATGAAGTCTTTAAATTTGTTCAACCGTTTGCTTTCCGTAAATCTGAGTCCGAATCTGTCCCCTGCTGGGTGTGATCCTTCGATGGTCAGATCAAGATTATTCAAATTATCAATGGTGGACGCTAATTGTTTGGCATTCAAAGCTCTCTCATTGTATGATGTGAATTTAGCAACCATATTATAGATGGTGTTTTCCAACTCCTTCTTTTCCCTGTTCATATAGATGCTGTCTGAGGTGAACTCAATGAACAACTCATAAAAGCTTTGATCAAGTATAGATGTGAGCTCTCCTTCTGCGTCGAAGTCATTAGTCATGAAGAAGTCCTTAAGGTCTTTGGTGAAATCATTAACTACCAGGTAAATGTATTGCAAAAGCCTGATATGGGCTAAGGTGTTCACGGACAATGAATACTGCAAAGCACTGTTGATTTTGATTTGTATCAGTTGAGCATAAATTCTTTGAATGAAGATCTTGAGAACTGGGGTGGGATTCTTGAACACTTGATCAACGATCCTGGCCTGGCCTTTTATGGTTACTTTCAAGTGATCCAAAAGGTCCTCTATCTGATCATCTTTGATTGTCATGCTATCACTGGGGTCAGAAAGTCGACTCCAAATACCTTCCTCGTCCAAAATAGACTTGGGAAGGTTCTCATCGTTCACATCTTCTAAAATATCATTCTTGTTTACGAATGTCTGTATGACGTTGGATCCCCCATTGTACTGGTCTAAAATGTCAGCAATCTCTTTCATCATTTCGAATTCGTCATTCTCCAAAGCCACTTCAAACTTATTCAACAAGTTCCTTTCCATCATCTCACTGAACTTCTGTATAGAGGTCACGCACTGTGTCGTCTTAGATATCTCTGGAGATTCTATCTTCCTGGCTAACGTAAGCAAATTATTCACCGTCTTAGCACACTTTAATTTATCGTCAAACTTCTTACTGCTCCTCAATTCTTCCAACGGGTCGTACTTTTGTTTCGTGAAGAAGCCGTGATACGCTTTTATAAGGAAAATTGTTTCAACCGAAACATCTCTGGAGTTTGTGATCTTATTCAATGCTGAGTTCAAGGGGTCGATTTGATCAGATACGTCACTGATCCGGACATCCAACTTACTGAACTGATTGGTGATACTTTCCACTTTTTCACTCAAATCCAACACGTTCCGACTATGCTTCAACTCATAGTCATTAACCTGCCTCTCAAGCTGTTCTCTGTGAGAGTCTGCTTCGAGGGACAATTGCTTTAGTTCTCGAAGTGTCGATTCGAAAGTTCTGATGTATGGTTTGGGATCAAGATACTCAAGTTTATTGACTTCTGCCCCTTTCAAAAAATGATCCTTGCTCAATTCTTCCACGAACTCATTCACGGTAAGCCCACCTAGAAAGTTATCCAAGTTCAAAAGCTCTTTTATCTCCTCATCTAAGTTATAGATAGAGAAACTCATTAGTTTACTTTAGATATAACTATCTACGTTTGTTGTTAAACCGCGAGTGAATCGGGGTCGTGTCTGGTGAAAACTGGCAAGATTTTAGCCGTTACCATCGGTGTGGCAGAAACCGAACGCACAACCAGGAAGAACTCGTAGCTGTTTAAGTGTAGGGAAGCAGAGGTTGATACAGAAATAGAGTTTACGTCTCTGCCTGTTGTTTCTAAATGAAAATGTATTATATTACTATACTACAAACACACTTAGTTGGATAACTTGAAGGTGGTGTGACATTTACCGCAGTATTGTCTGTCAGCCATCTTAGCCATGAAGATACCAGCACCACAAGTTTCAGAAGGACATTCTCTTCTCAACTTTTCAACTTTTCCATCGTTATCAACTTTGTAGTAAGTCAAAACAGCTAACTTGTGTTTTCTGTGCTTGTGCTTGATCTTCTTTGGGGTGGTGTAGACCTTCTTCTTTCTTTTCTTACCACCACCTCTTAATCTGAGGACCAAGTGAAGAGTAGATTCCTTTTGGATGTTGTAGTCAGCCAAAGTTCTACCATCTTCTAATTGTTTACCAGCAAAGATTAATCTTTGTTGGTCAGGTGGGATACCTTCTTTGTCTTGGATTTTGGATTTGACATTATCAATAGTGTCAGAAGATTCAACTTCTAAGGTAATAGTCTTACCGGTTAAGGTCTTGACGAAAATTTGCATCTTGGCTTGTCTGCAAGGATATGCTTCTTTCTTACCAAAGTGATGAAGAAGAAAAGAAAAGAGAAAAGTTTTTAGATGCGACTATAATATTTCACTTACGGCCACCTTCGTTTTTTGTGCGTACACGAACGATCAATGGTGTCTAGGGCTGTAGCCCTTGCTAACTTGTCACGTGATTGGAATCATCTCGTCATTATCGGCTGCAACTTGTTTGTGTATTATCTTATTTACATATGCTAGGAGATAAAGTCTTAACCAACAGGCTCCAGCAGTTCGGATTTGTTCACGGGTCAACCTCTTCCATCGCAATTACTGACAAAGAGTCAACCTATGAGAGTGGACCAGCCATTGAATTGCCAACGTCTCCCACAAAAGCAGCACCTGTTGTCAAAGCGTACAAGACCAGTACTTTGAAAAGGGCCCTTATGATTATTCTCCAACACCTTATGTGCCGCGACGTTCAAGACGCTGGCCCAAAACGAGGAAACACCAAAAATCAAAGATCCAAATCACTATCTTCGTCTTCCACCGAATCAATGATCTTTCGGGAAGCATAATTGATAGTCTTTCTTGTTATAACGCCCACACGGACCAAGAACGATTCCAAGCTGGTATAGTCAAACGTGGCAGGGTTATTACCCAACTTTTCAAACCCCACAAGTCGGTCAATTTCCTTACCGTGTCTGTATATCACCACAAACGGTAGCACTTTAACTTTCAATTTGGTTACCAAAAAGGGGGCGTTCTCTGCCCTGATTGAAAATACCTTGACGGCCAAATGCTTTTCTGCCAATAACTAAACGGTTAGTATCATTTTTTCAAGGATAGTTTCAATCCACACATACCAGAAGTCGTTGATTCATGATTTCACACTTTGTGAATTGAGGCTGATAGAAGTGAACGAGGGAAAACTCGCTTTTGGCAATGGAATCCATCAATTCCTTTTCGTCTTCCACATCCACCACATTCCCAAACTCCTCACGGGAGGTAGCATCGTTGATTCTCCTAAACTCCTTGCTCAATTGTTCGATCCTCGCTTCTCGGTACTGCTGTAATTCCCTGTCGTCCTCGTCCAACAACTCCAACAAGGCGTCGTCATCTACGTCGTCATCTTGGACTTTGGATTCCTGGTACTTTTCCACGATCTCGGATTGCTTTGAGTCCATCAATAATGTTTATAATGAAGTACAAGGAAGTAGTTTTCAATGAAAAATGCAAACGCGTAACACTAGGATTTAGATAAGTACACCACCACCTCGTCATTTCAGACAGCTCCGTCTGCAGTTTCTGCGTTTTTGCCATTTCCCGCTTCTATGTCTCTAGCAAGGTCCCCCTCTTGCTGTCCTTTCTCTTCAGGGGCTAATTGTCCCAATAACTCCAACACTTTGCATAGACTACTGTACCCTTTAAGCACTACAGTGTTTAGGTCTTTGGGACTATTGTGGGTATCTACCAAGTCAATGGTCTTGCAAACAGTCTCGTTTATGGCCTCTGTCGTTTCGAGTATCATTTGAAGCTGAAGAAGGATGTTTTCTTGAGCAGTTCGTACATCTTGGTCCATGGTTAAAGATGATAAAAAAGATATGCGATTTTCACTATTTAAACAGAATGAAAAAATGCAGTCCCCAGCGTACCTAGCGAAAATCATATTACCGGATGTATATTTACAAGAAAGAGTCTATAATAAGTACGATGGTAAAATTGTGTAAAAATGCCCAAAAAACTCCAGAAGCTGGTAAACACTGTCGGTAGCAGTAAAGTGTAAAAAGAAGTGAAATTTGATATCATGCAATGTTTAAGCGTATTAGCTTGTTTGATGTCGTGTGAGTATATGTTTAGTTTTCTTTCAGGAACACGTTTCCAAGTTTGGAGACTTCTGCCAAAACCTCCGACGTCTTACCGGTAACGTTGTTGACTTCTTTGATCAAGGTGCTACCCATGTCACCAACACTAGCGTCCCATGTTGCAGACAAGGTCTTCAACACAGATTCAAACCCCAACTTACCCACTGTGGCGTTCTGGCCGAACCTTTCGACGGACCAGTCTTCGATCTTATCACATATCCTCGAGAAACTGGAGAAGGCGGTGATTTCCGCTTCCTGGGTGAATCTGGTGTTGCTTCTGGGCAAATCATTGTCTGGTTTATAGATGACGGTTTCATTCACCAGGAGTAAATGGCTCATTGTCAAATTATGACTTTTCATCACGAGAGTCTTGTTCACCAAGTCCACTTCACTCACCTCTCTTACAAACGAGAGTTCTAACCCTCCAACAATGCAAGAAATCCATTTGGGTATAGGCTGTTTACAGCCAATGAGCCTCTCGGTTCTCAAGACGTTTGTTTCCGGGTCAATTGATCTGTCGAGGATGTCAACTGACACCACATGTGTGGACAATTCGTTAGGGTACTTTTGCCAATTGGCAGCCGTCACTTGTTCCCATGGGTACGTGAAACAATGGGTGCTTTCGAATAATTTCATTCTGAATAGTTTGTTGTAACAAGAGGAAAAAAATATGTGCCAGATGCGAGCTATATATTATTTTTTCTTTCCAGGAAAAAGAAACTAATGTTTCCGGCATCTGCCTGAGCACGATTTTTTTGCAGCCGTAATTGGTCTGGGTTATGCGTTACGTGTTTTTTTGGACTCAAAATTGGACTGGCACCGATCGGATAAAACATGAAGGGTTGGGTTCGCTACTCTGAATCGCTGGAAGAGTCACTGGAGTCAGAAGACGCCGGGGAAGAACTGGAACTGGAACTGGAACTGTCGGAGCTGTCGGAATCAGAATTTGATGTGGCAGAATCAGAACTCGAAGAATCGGTAGTAGGCTGGGAGACCGTTGTAGATACTGTCGGTGCTTGAGATTTTCGTTTAGGAGTCTGCAGCGAAGTTGAACTTGAACTTGAACTTGACGAGTCAGAACTGCTTGAGAAAGTGGAGCCAGTGCCATTCTCTGCATCACTCTCTGCATCACTCTCTTCGTCACTCTCTGAGCCACTATCTTCGTCGTTCCCCAGGCCACTCTCTGAGTCACTGGAATCACTGGATTGTGCAGTGGTTGAACGGCCAGCTTGAGCTGTGACGCAGCTCACTGTGCCTCCTCCTTTTGTGTGTAACTGTCCTCCCTTCGCGTTCCTCCTCTGGTCTTTTGTGCTTTGAAGACTGGTCTTTCCCAGAATATTCTTCACAATGGCCTCAGATCCTACGTCTCCCTTTCTTTTAGAACCGAGCGTCCTTTCTGGGCCGCTTCTGGACACTTCTCTCCTTGAATCTCGCTCTAGTGCTTCAAAAAACCCCCCGGGACCAACTGATACTGAAGCACAAGCTTTCGAATCTACAAAATCTGCTAATGGTGCTCTTTCAGTCCCCTTTCTCAACCTTTCAGAATGGTTGGAAATATCCGAGATATACGCAAATGTGGATGAGATATCATCATCCGTACTGTCCTCTGAAAACATTCTGAACGGCTGGTGCTCACAATACTCTCCATTGAAGAGGTCGAAGGCCTGCCGTTTTGGGTTCAGGGACTCGACGCTTGTTTCGCTATCACGTCTACGTGTGAGCACGGCTGCAAATTGACCTTGTATTTGCTCCGCACGCTTATGCTGTTTTGTTCCCCCGGTTTCCTTGACAAGCGCTTCGTCGCTGCTTGAATATATGCTGTCTGTGGGGTTTGGAGATGACAATCTGTCTCTCTTAAAAGTCCATTTCTCGCCCATTGTCCCCAAATGGTTCCGTGGATGGCCAGTCATGGAAGTGGATCTAGAAATCTTCTTTACCGTAGTAACACTTTCTGCCAGCTCCACACCGTCTCCCTCATCCGTGGCCCCTTCTGTATCCCATCTCTGTCTTGCTAAAAGTTGTGGCTCGTTTATTCCCCCTGATTCCCTTTTATTTCTAGCCTCCTTCGTTCCCTTAGTTCCACCTCGAATGGTTATATTTCCCGGACCCTCTGCCAAAGAATGAACCTGGTGTTTAAAAGACGTTTCAACTTTCCGTCTCTTTTCCTCTCTTCCTGCCACGGGTTCGTCCCTGATATTGCTCCTGTCATTATCCCCAGCTATCCTCTTCCTCTCTATCCAATCTTCAGCTTCTTCTTCGACTCCGTGTATATCTCTGGTCACTGAAACGTAAAGTTGGTCGAATAGCTCAAGGGAACTTGGTGTCACCTTGTTCAGCAAGTAAATCCGTAGATTCATCAACTCGTCAAGATCCAAACTTTTGTTCAAGAGCTTATGTATGTCAGGATTGACTTTCAGCAGAGTCACAGGGTCCAACGAAAAGATCAACTTTGTGGTTTGGTTCCCCTTTTGACTAATCATATTGCTTCGTATAATGGAAACTAAGTCTTTGGCCGGTTTCAATCGGTTGTCGATAATTTCCAGAATTGGGAGGTTGAGCTTCTCTAACCATGTTCTGATGAATTTTGTGTGTGAGTTTAAAAGAAGGCATCGTTGGCTTCGAGAGTAAGTCATGTAGTCTTTGTTCAAATTTGAATTCATGAAAGTATCAACATCTCGGTACGATTTTGTGTCCATGCAAATATCAATGCAATGACTCAAAAAGTTACGATGGTTGGAACAGGCGTGAAATCGATTGAGTGAATGGCTCAACGCCTGTTCAACAATACTTGGGAGCATTGAAGCCATCTTCTGCTGACTCTTGTTTCGATTGGTGATCAAGTAATTGACCACATTTAGGTTAATGGACCGGATGATCAACTGTTCCACTCCCAACTGTGCAGGAAAATTGTCCCAGTTGTTGTAGTAAGGTAGAATGTTGGAATACATCTGGGGAAGGTAGTGATCAGCGTTGTTGTCCAAGACCAATAGAACCTTTCGATTCAGGCTCTTGAATCTGCCGTTGATATGATCCATGTACTGTTTGAAGATGAAGGTAGAACTAAACCCACTATCGTTGATGTAGAAGAACTGATTTGACAGCAAAGCTTCCACATTGTACGGCTTGAAATTGGTGATCATCGTAGGTGGCAAAAATTCATTGGCTGCAAAATTGAAGCCTACACCGATGGTTATCAAGTATTGGTTTCTGTTAAGATCTAGATTGGTTTTTAAATCAGGGGATTTGATGAGTTCCAAATACTCATTCAAATCGATGGTAAATTCGTTGAATTGGAATATGTTTCTCCTGTCGTACATTTCTAGTGTTCTGTGGACACGGACAGCCTCCCGTGGAAGCGTTACGAACGTCTTTTTGAAGTCCGTCTCTTCTTGGATCATTATCTCAAGATCGGAGAAGTCGTGTTTATGGAAATACTGTAGTGTTTCGTCTGTGATAATCATTCTGGGGTACATCTCTCGCACTCTCCTGATTACCCTATTGACAATGGATTTGCTGAATTGCACGCTCTGGTCTTCCAACTTCAATTGGACGTAGTATTGCACTATCGAGGAAGCAATCATATTGATTACCACTAGTTTATTGCAGCCATTCAATTCTCGAGATCCACGAACAAAGGTCTCTCTTTGCTTATACACCCGAAGGTAGGCGTTATCCAAGTCACTGTCTGTATCAGTTTCGTGGCTGTTATCAGGGTGATTGGTCCCTGGCAAGCCGTTATCACTTATGCCTCTCGTACCGTCTCTCTTGCTATATGGGATATGCAATTTAGACGAGGAATCCAGCCCCAGAGAATATTGGAACGACGCCCCGTCATTGAATAGCCACCGGTTCAAAGTGGCTTTAGAGGCATTGATCTTTCCTGTTAGATGTCGCCGTGATCCTGCCGGAATACGATGTACAGGTTTGAGATAGGCTTGGGAGTTATTGAAATGATGAATATCGTCTTTTCCCGTGAAAGTGACCCTCTTTTCCATTTTTGCTGTGCAGAGTACCGTGTATTACAAACGCAACAACTGGCACAGGAACAGAAGAGGAAAAGGGTGGTAGCCTACTTTTCGCCGCCAAAGAGGTATTCGACTTGGACTGCTAACTGAAAAAAAAACTCATCGAATATTTCCCGGCACAGACACGTCTTTCAACAGCCGGTAAATGGCGTGGCCACTAGGGCGTGCCCTCGCCGCATGTGCCACCGTCACTCTGTCAGAATCTGTTTAGTGGATTGAAGGTTCAAGGTAGATCAATGCACGATGTCTTACGACGACTTGCTAATTCGGCTGGACTACAGGCACGTATCCCAAGCAGAGGTAATATGAGGCGTCGCAGGTAACTTTGGCGTTTTCATTGGTGCTAGGCAAGAAAGAGCTAGGAAAGAAAGCGTACAGAGACTTTCAGTTAGTACTGAGTACCGAGAGGTTCTCCCGCTACGGGGCAGACTCGGTCGGCTTTTCAGTAGCGGGAGAACTGACACCTACTACAGTTATTCGACATCCACGACTCCAGTTTTTCGACATCCACGACTACGATTGTTTGATGTCACACGACACCAGGTCTCGGAAAATACAGTGTCGAACCGAAGGGAGCTTAAATCAACCCAGATACAACAACTATGACCGGGCCGGTAAATGACACCAGGCGATAGCCAATACAGTCTCGACCAGCCTTTCGTTCAGTTTCCCGGCGTTCTTCCCCCTAGTGCCAAAAAAAAGTGCTTGTCAGAGACCTCAGGCACCAAATCAGGTACGAAATGTAAAACCGGCTAATGGCAAGCATCTGTTGGAACCCAGACACAAAAACAAACAAAACCTGCTACAGCCTATTCAGGTGTAACGCGGTGGGATCAAAACTGCCTATTGTCCTATATAAAAGTTATTGTGCCACAGAATAGGAAACGTTTGTTGCACAGGGACGCTCAAGAAACCTTTCTTTTTTAAGGTACAAAGATGCATTCGACTCTGGCGAGTACACACGGATTTGTGCCTCGAGGTCATGGCGACGGTGGACCGGAGGGTCACTGCAGACGCTACAGCCTTCACAAGCAATGCAGGACGACCCTTTTCACGCAAGCACTGCCATACGTGATAGCTTAAGTATGCTTCGCCTTGTATCTGTGTACAGGAATAAATCTCAGTCCCCTTTGATATCGAGTTTTGAGCCCCGGCTCACAGTTCAAGTTCCAGGTTTACTAGCAATAGTAAAGATTATTTTTTTTTTTCTCGTAGTCCCTTATATTGACCTGTATCCGCTGATACTGTGAATTTTGGCTGTTGGTGTTCGTCGTGACTTGTTAACTTGATTCCAAACTGGTCAAGGTTACAGAAGAAATACTGTTGTTATCACCGAGAAGTCTGTCGTTCCTTAGCTTGATTTTCTGCCCTTAAAAAAACATAAGCAAAATGGTCAAGTCGTTGACTTATATCCTAAAAAGAGCCATTCTTCTACTTTTGACAGTGAACGTTGTATACATAACGTCGTGTTTCTTGTACTATAAAGACGGCTTCTCGTTAAAAGAGTCGTTGTACACGAAAAGTTCCAAGTATATCTACTTGAGCAATGATGATGAAATCGTAACACCCAACTTTCAAAATGAATTGGGGAAGCTAATCAAAAAAGTGGAAGACAACGTCAATAACAGGTT
>JAKTSP010000068.1:0-10202 GCA_030580255.1 Yamadazyma sp. yHMH393
TCCTTGGTGATGTCAAGGCTCTTGCGGATATCAACCGCAAAAAGTACTTGGAAGAACAGAAGTCCATGGTTGACGAATTGAAGAACACCATCGAACCTAACTATGACACAATTGTGAGCAAAAGTGTCAGTATCAACGACGGTATTTTGAAGTTGATTGAAAACACTTGCACTTCAATATACCAGTTCACCAAAGATGAATTGAATGACAGCATAAATAACCTTGGTGATAAGCAGATTGTGCCATATCCAGGCATTCAGTTTGCATATGAATATGCCATGGAAACACAACGGAAAATGGTCGAAAGCATGTTATCGGCAGTTGAAATGTGTGAACAACACGCCAAAGTGGTCGCCATAGAAAACGTAGAACTGATTGTCAAGCGTGGAAAGGAAACTTTGGGGGAAGAGTTCCTCAACAACATGACGTTCCAGAGTGATTTGATGTTCAGCAGACGGAGATATGATGCAAGGAAACAACTACTCTCCCCCATAGAATTTGGAGACTTTTTCGACCCGCTGCTTGAAAGTTGTCTTGCATGGGTAGGGTTACCTCATGATTTGGTCTCCAGCGGCTTGAGCCATTTGAGCAACTATAATCCAACTTCGATCATCACGAAGTTGCCATTGAATGCTATCACGTTAAGAGAACAACTCCCCACGCAGTTGACATTACACACGTTGTACTCGTCCACCAAAATTCTTACCGCCGGTGCAGTAGCAAAGAGGGTCTATTCCTTAACCAATATTTTGAGTCCCAAAGTCTTAAAGCAGATTGCTGCTCCATTGGTTTTGGGAATAGCAGGGTTCACATTGTACTATTTGATAAGCGATATCCCCAATGCTTACCCTAGAAAGCAAGCCCGGAAGATGAAAGCTAAGATCGTTGATCTCGAATACGTTCATTATATCGGCGACAGAATTACTAGAGAGTGCAGAGTCGTACTCAATTATCCTTTCAGACAAGTGATGAACAATTTCCAAACTAGTATTGACAAGAGAAGCCAAGACAAATGGGAACTCGAATCGAAGATCAAGAACTCCAACATCAGTTTAAGTTACTTTGATGAATTGATTGAAAAAATCGACCATGAATTCAAGTTACTCAAAAACATCAACCTCGAGAATGTAAATACCGTTGATTAATACATGTACATAACTTTTGATCAACCCTTGAAGTCCAGCTACCTGATTCTGTGTATATAGAGTATCTTCCTGTGAACAAAAAGTGGATTCATTGATGACCCACCTCTTTCAGTGAATTCCTTGATGGCTACCTCTTTCTGTGAATATAAAGTAGGATGCCATTGATGGTCAACACCACAAAACAGAGCAAAAAGCACGCCTCCACTGCTCCTTTATAGCACAAGTTTCCCTCGAAACACATTCCTGTCTCAGGATCGGTGTGTGCATCGTAGATGTATCCGAAATATTTGTTCAAGATGTATAAGAAGAACAAGGGGCCGGAACAAATAAGTCCCCAGGTAGTGGAGAAGGTCTTGGTGCCAAAGAAATCAGCTACGATGGCAGGGTAAACACCAAAGATCAACCCATAAGAAGCGCCGATCAAAGCAGAAGTGAACGAGATCAACTGAAGGTTGCCGTTATTCACCATTGTCAAGAACATACCCACCGCCAAAGACGAATTGTACAACACAAGAAGCCAAAGTCTCTGTAAATGGTACCTTTTGTAGAGGAAATCCGAGATCACCCCAGAAAATAACCGACCACCGAAGGAAAACGAAGATATCACACCCACCTGTATAGCCTGCACCTGAGAAGGTGAAATATCCGAGTTGGGAGAATGGTTTATCTGAGCATTGACAATGAAACCAACAGAATAAATGTACGTTTGACCTATCCCTGCCATAAGCCCCACCATCAAGAAGTGGATCAAAAAGACCTTATTCGTGAGCAAGTTCTTGATGATAGTCAATGGAGGCGGTTTCGATTTCGCCAGCCTGCGTTTATGTTGAACATCTGCAGATGCGTCCTTTCTAGAAACAGCACTATTAAACTCCAACGAATTCTTCTTGGACACAGAAGGGGTGGTGGTTTTGGAAGTGGCAGGGGAGTTTTTGGTGCTGAAACTATCATTCCCTGCCAAAAAGTTGGCTCTTTTAGGTGTCGTTTTCTGACTGCTGTCATTTTGAATGCTTTTGAGTAACGGGGCCACTTCCGATATGTCAGAGCTGACGGAATTTCGAGGCGTCCGAGTTCCTATGCCCCAGAAAGAGAACGACCCAGCTAGCGAGTGCTCGCTATCGGATCTTTCCAAATCAGGCCGCTCTTGTACGGAGGCATCTCCTTCTTCAACAGAGTATTCGTTGGACTCTGAAGACGACGGTGCTGGTCCTGTCTCCGGTAACGCCAGTTCTTCGTCGCTCGTATCCTCCACGAATATCCCCACAAAGAAACTGCCCACAAAGGCGGTAATGCCGCACGTCAAACTTAAGAACCTCAACAACCCTCCGGTGTCCCCCTTAAAGAAGTTGGCGGCGATAACAGAGAACACGGTTGCGGCCAACCCATAGGCACTCACAGGAAACACCCCAGCGCTGCCTCTATGGTTGGGAAAATTGGCCTGACACGCTTTCAAAGCGGCAAAGTAAGCTGAGATGGACCCAAACCCAACGCATATGGCAAATAAACAGATGACGATCAACACGTTTATCTCGTGTTGGTATATTTGGTGCAAACCGGTGTACCCAATAAAGATAAATATGGCCCCCATAAAAATGGAGAACTGGGGGCCTTTGTGGTCAATGATCATACCCCCAAAGAGCCCACCCACTCCAGATCCAATGTTGATGGCCAAGGATATGGTGGCGGAATCCGACGCCGTCATTCCGACCTTCTTGATCAACTGAGGAGAGTATACGCCGTACAAAAATGGCGTACCAGACGCCAACCCCACAAGGAACGACATAAGCAAAGCGGTGACTCTCTTGGAGAGCTTCTGGTCACCTTGGTGGCCCATTGACGGTTGCTGCATGTTTAGATCCATAAATTAGCGTTTTTATCTACCTTTTTCCAGGTACATCTAATTCCTATTGTTTATATGGCACCGATTTTTGATAACGTTTTGCGCGAGGAGAAACTGTGTGAGTTAGACCGAAAATTTTCACCAAGATTTAAGCTACGACATTTAATCTACGACGCTTCAAACTACCCCAAAACCGCTGACTGCATCCGAATTCATTCACAATATGGGCCGATTGAACAACACTGAGTTTTTGACCCAAGTTTCGGACGTGTTGACCAAAAACAACGGCGAATCGTCCGTGTATATTACCCAAAAGAGACTAACCCCAGCTTTGTTGGATGACACAGAGACCATCGCAGATTTGCCCAGTAATGTGATAGGTCACACCCCTGAGTTGGCCGAGAACACGCAGCAGTACCCTGTGTTGCTCAGAATAGCGATGAACGGAGAAACAAAGATCCAGAAGACGAAATTGAGCACGGTGGTGGAAGCTGACAACTTGGATCAGTTTTGGTTGGACTATGCCCAGATACTAAAGAAAGGGTTTGTTGGGTTGAAGAAGAAAGAGAAGAAGAAAACGAAAAAGTCAAAGATTTCCAAGTAGTCTTACGTGAGTTTCGTTTATGTTCATAAAGGAAAATATAAATACCATTTCCGTGTTTGCTGGAGCAGACTGCTCAATCCAAATCTTCTACTATTAATAACCCATTGGGGTACACACAATCCAAGTCCTTGATTGTGATGCCCTCATTCAATTTGTCGTTCAACGTTATCTTTGGCGGCAATGGGGACATAAGCTTGAACTTATAGTTTGGCTTGAAGCCGGCAAACTTGGCTTCATCCGTCACCACCTCCAACTCTTTATCAAAGTACCCGTTTCGGTACAACTCGACGTAATCAAAAAGGTCGCTGATTTGGCCCTCTGCTGCAAATATCCTTGTAACGCGTTCTCCATTTGGCATCTTGATAGCAATCTTGGCCTTCGTCGTAGACTCGTCGAGTTTTTGGTCATTGAACCAGTTCAATTTCCACACCAAGTACTCCTTCTTCAACTTCGCTTGTTGCTTCTGGAGCTTCTTCTCTTTGTCTTTCTGGAGAGACAACTGATAGCTCATGTCTTGTTGTTTGATGAACACTTCGTTTATGAATTTGTCCATTAATTCTTTCCTTATGAGCCTCAATTCCGGTTCGTACTTTTCAACCTTCTTCATGAACTTGCTTTCGATCAACAGATTCACGTCAACGTCGTCATTGATCTCCCCCTGTACTTTGACCAACAACGAAATCCGTGCAGCACCTTTGACGGGCCCTTCGGGGGACATGGTGGTAGACCTGGTCAATGCTAGAAGCCCCAAAAACGGGAACTTGGTGACATTCAAGCTGTTGGCTAGCTGGTATGATTCGGGGTTTGTGAGATCACCACCCCAAATGATATAGTTGGGGTCTTTGAGTAAAGAACTGAATTTCTCATTGATAATGATCTTCTGAAAGATGGAACTAGACCCTTCATTTTGGGGGTTGGTCAAGAAAACAAATAAAAACTTCCCTTTAGTGGTGGCCATGTATAATGCCTGTGTATAACTGCCTTGAAAGAATGGCGGCAACAATTGATTGCCCGACTGACTGGCTGATAAGTTCTCCTCCAAGTTCCTCACAAATGTATTGGATCTATCGATAGCTTCATTCAACGAATTGGAATTGGTTTTCCTCCGGCTAAACTTATCTCTAAAGTATACCAAGTTTATTAGTTTGGCCAACACCACGAATATCACAAACAACACGAAAATCACCGGTTTAAATACAATGATCTGTAAGTTATCTGCTATTTTGTTAAAGTACTCTCTGACTTTCTTCGAGTTATACGAGTTTCTTTGTTCTGGTTCAACTCCTTCAGCCTCAACGAACGACCCTGGCATTGACTGAGATGCTGACAGGTGGGCAGTCTCGGGTCTTCTTTGTACCAGCTGGTACCCCAGAAAAAAATTTTGAAACCAAGTGGCTGACATAGTTATTGTGGTTTTTTTTGTGACTGAGAAATTTAATCAGTTAACGAATTTGATCAAATTATCGCTTGGAGACACTGATTGCAAATGGGCTCAAATGTGCTTTAAAGAGGCACAAAGTCCGGGTTTAAGGATTTGGCACATCTATAGGACGTGACAAGGCTGACACGTCCTTGGCGCTTGTGTGGGGCGAAGGTAGAATATTTAAGTGGTATATTTTGTTACACAACTCGGTTTTCTGCTTTAAGACGAGTCTAGGGCCAAAAAGCTCTTCCTTTCTACATGAGTCACTTCTAACGGGCCCACATGAATGTCCATACCTGAAGAGTATGTGTTCGTGCTGGATAGCCTTGTTGAAACCCCAGTTTTAGGGTTCAGCATCCAGATCACGTGTTTTCTAGGGTTTTACACACCCAGTAATTGCCTGCGTGGCGTAATGGTTAGCGCATTTGACTTCTAATCAAAAGATTCCGGGTTCGAGTCCCGGCGTGGGTTTTACTTGCGGATTTAGCTCAGTTGGGAGAGCGTCAGACTGAAGTCCACTTTAGTCACAGTTAATCTGAAGGTCCTGTGTTCGATCCACAGAATTCGCATACTTTTTTTGGTTTTTTGGCTGTCTGGTTTTGCAACTGCAACTGCAAATTCGAAATATTTATTTTTGGTCGTTATACAGTCGAAAAATGTTTTTTATGGTCGTTATACAGCAGAAAAGTGTTCTTTACACAGCGTGGCAATTTCGATCGGAATCCCGAATACTGGGTTCACCCCACAAGCATTGGTGTCCTCTTCCACTTCCTTGGCGCAAAACTGGTAGCTGAAAAAATCGTGCTTCTTGTGTTCATTGGCATCTTGTAGAAGCGTCGTCTGATGCTCCGCTAAACTCAATCCCAACAACGAGTAGTTCGTATGGTAGAAGTCGACACTCTTCCCGGGCTTGTCACGGAACCCACCCGACTGCCTCTGTGCACAGTTCAAAATGTACACTTTCAATGCCTTCTTATCGTAGATGTCTACAGACAACACAGATTCTACCATGGCCAAACTGGCACCAATCCAGAACCCGTAGCAGGAATCCACCAACTTGTTGGACCTCCCACTGAACCCGCCTTCGAGAGACAATTGCCTAGCGACCAACCACCGTGTCAAAGCGTCCATATCGATGGTTTCTTTTAGTTTCAACCCGAATTCGGCACCATCAGAAGTTCCCTCCCCCAACAAAAGAAACAACGATGCCAATCCGCAGAATGTGTATCCCCCATGTGCCTCTGTATCGTGCACTCCTGAGAAGCCCCCCTCGTACGTCTGAGCCCTTACCACCCATTGCAAAGTGTCCTTGGTAAGGTCCTCAGTTAGCACGTTCAACAACGAGCTTATCACAAGAGCACAGTAGGTGGACCTCGTATCTGCCTCGCCGTTCTTGTGCATAATGAAAGATCCATCGGCCTGTTTCAACCCCATCAACCACTCGTATACATTGTGTCTTATGTTATCCAAAACGTCGTACGCTTTCAAAGACACAAGTGCCAACACGCCGGCATAAGTAGATGCCATATGGCCCCACTGGTTGTTCCCGCCGGCAATACCTCCTTTTCCACCGTCCACAACAAGTTTCTGTAGTTTACCCACGGCGAGATCTGTCACCTGATCGCTGAACTGATGGTGTAGTAAATGGCCGCCATTTATCAACCAATATAACATCCAAGAATGATTGGGGTCCAAGCTGCAGAAATAATATGGTAAAGGTTCCGACAAGCTCTCCTGAATGTACTCTATGTGGTTCTCGGTCTCGAAATGGGCATTGTGGTGGTTTCTGCTTGAGATTATCTCTTTATATATCCCCTTTATGGTGTGCTCTGTTTCCAGTTGTAGGCTGGTGGTTTGTGACTCGTAAGTGTCTGTAATTGGTGACGATGCTATCATGGAGGATAATTGATCGAATATCGATGGCTGTGTAACTTCTTCGAAGCCAGTAAGGTCAACGTCTTTTCCAAGGAGATTCAAAAGGTACGTTACTTTATCCATTTTTATACATTTGTAGATATCAGAAAATTGCCAGATTGAGATGTTTCAATGGGCCTTCACGCGATCAGTGTTTTGGGGAAGTTTACGTAATCAAAGATGGGCCTTCTGTCGACGGGCCTTCTTTCTGGCTGGAGCTGGCCTGGAGCTTGTCAGATGTCGTGGCCAGAAGTTTATTAGTAAATACGAGTTTGATGGGGACTTTGGTGATTATTCGATTTCTACATTTAGATTGCAAAAATTGCATTCTTATCACTCATTATTCATTAATCATTATTGTAATACACAGTCTAGTAAATACTGCAATATCGTTTCGTAACAGACGATATATTGATCGAAGTTCTGACACATGGATATTCTTTGAGTACGTTGGAATTGGATCGACTTGTAGATCAAATCCACGTCGCCAAACGGATCGAAGTGTTCTTCCAAATCATATGCATCCACAGGCCTGCTTTTAAGTAAGTCAATCACCAGGTCAATGGCTATGTAACAGCCCGTTCTACCGCAGCCAGCAGAACAATGCACGACCGTTTGGTCACCCAAGTGCTTTTGTTTCACCAAATCATTTTTGAATTCGATGAACTGGATTAGAGTCGAGATATCTGGCACTCCAAAATCGGGCCAGATCATAAACTCAAGGTGATGTACGATACTTTCTTGACCATTTTTCAGTAATTTTATGGTCCTTAAATTGAAATGCTTGTGATTTTCCACAGAAAGCTCAACGATTTCGAATTTTCCAAGGGCTTGTGTATCGAAGTAGTTCAACTGCAAGTTATTCTGACTGTTCAAGCATACGATCAATTTGATATTGTTGTTCCAGATCAATTTCCAGAAGTCTTTGTATGTGGAGGGTAACGGATTTTGCGTGGCAATGTACTGCAACTTCGATATCTTGGGATAGCTGATGTAATTACCGTTGAAATAGTCGTCGAAGTTCAGGTAGTCTTCCGATTTGTAAGTCAACTTGTCATCAAACGCAGCATCAAAATCACTGCCTGAGGTACTATTATTGCAGATGCAAGGAGATTGGATTAATTTGACCCGAGAGTGTTCGTATGGCCAGATATTATTGTATCTGTTTTTGAATCCATATTCGATACCTTTGGGTATTTTGTACGTGATATCGTCACATCTGGGACATGGGGTGGTGGGAGAACAAAATGCAGAATGATGGTCTTCAATTTGACTGTCAGTAACAGCCAAGCCCAATCTTATTTGTTCGATTTTTTCGATTTTATTGAACTTGATGTTCAAATGCTTTATGATTTGTTCGTTTGAATTGGGCTGTCCTGTATTTGCCTTCACCAAGATCGTTTTGATCCACTGTGGTAACCTTTGAAGGGATATGGCAGTTTTAGGGAACTTGAACAAGTAATCGTAATTTTTGATGTCTTCGTTATCGTGGATAGACTTCAAGTCTAGCTTGGGAACGTTCTTTTTCAAGGAAGAAATGAATTTTTGGTTGGCTGGCGTGGATGATGGTAACTGGAACCCCGATAGCATGGTAGGTGGGTCGGTGGTGTAATTAGTCTTGGAGTTCGAGTCAGGAATAGAATCGCTCAAAGAAGATTCGGATGACTTGGGGCTGGGTATAGGACTTTCAAACTCAACCAACGAACACTTCTTGTCTAGGCTGTCGATTCCGTCCTTCAAGTACCAGATATCGAAATCGTTGTTGAAACTGAAAAATTTGGAGATCGTTTGGTAAAGAGGGTAATTCAACAAGTCGGTGGAATCGGTATCAACAAACAACATAGGAGGACACAGGTCGCCTTCGACCAGGTTCAACACCGCCTGTTTGGTTTTCTCATCAATGTTGAATGAATTCAAGATATTCTGAAGTTTGTAGGACAGCCTCTTCAATAATGTGGACGGGATACAGACATTAACCGAGCCCTTTAATTTGAAGCTCAAAAACTGGTTGTAGCACCTGATGTCAATAATCAACGGCTTCCTCTCCTTCACAAACAGCTCCAACTTGTTGGTGGGGACTTTGTTCACCGCTAGGGTACTTGCGTCGAACCTCTGGTTGGTAGGAGATTTCATCGCCACGGGAGATTTCATCATTGGCGACTTGTTAAGGGGAGACTTCATGAAGTGTGACATGTTCAAGTTTAGGTCCGGCGACAAGAAGCTGGGGGTAGCCGTGGCCGCCGTGTTTGCCGAATTCAAGTTCATTGGTGATAACCCGGAATTATAAGAAGAAACGGTGGACGCAGATTGGGGAGGCGAATCTCCTATGCCTGCACCGCTAGCAGGGACCAAGTTGAACGCAAACGAATTGTGTCTGGCGTCGGCTGGCTTGGTGGGTTCAGAACCTGTCAAGTCGGTGGCTTTAAAGTCACACTTGTCTCGAAAGTTAGACAGGGTGTTGGTAGTAACGGATATGCTGGGGCGATCTCTTGTCTTGAGATTTTCAGTGGAAGCGATGTTACCTGGAGCTTTCGAGGGGGACGAAATGGAATACACCGGTGGTGGCGTGTCCTTATATATGGACGACATATCGGTCATTTTTCAACAAAAAAGAAACAGTAAAATGACTACGGTAGAATTCTCTCTCTTGACGCAAGCCAGTTTCTATTTTTGGCGGAACCGAGCACAAAAACACCGACCGGTTACTTAATTCCAGTAAACAAAAGGCTGTAAACTGTCACTCTTTGGCTGAAAGGATGTTTCAGTTTGGCTTCGTTTAAGGCTCTGTCTTGGAATGTGACAAATGAAGGCTCTGAGTTCTGTAGTAGTATCCGCTTTTGGACACTTTTTTGGACACTTTTTGGACGTAGATGATCTTTGTTTTTCCAGATTCTTTTTTCACTATAGGCACTGAAATGTTCACTTTTTCACTGATGCACTTGTTTCAGTTATTTCACTGGTGGCTGAAATATTCTACTATAAGTACTCAATTCGGACGACGCCAAAACAAACAGGCAATTGCAGCTACCGTACTACAATATTGAATTGACCAGAAGATGAAAAATTTCAACCTCCAAAAGAACGACGACAGAGGCGGTATATAAGATCTATATTTAAACTCGGGTGAAGAATACGAACACCCAATGTCAAGGGGAAGTTAAAAGAAGATGATAGCAAAGCAAGAGAAGCCCTCCGTACGCCTGTAATTACAAGATACCTTTGGACACACACAACCGTCGATGACGTAATGTTGCGAATTGTTCTTTTTTTTTGCAC
>JAKTSP010000070.1:0-22952 GCA_030580255.1 Yamadazyma sp. yHMH393
TTGTCCAGAATGTACTGATTACACTACCACTTTTGTTACCACCTTAGCTGATGGTTCAGTTTCTACTGAAACAGCTGAAGTTATTGTTACCACGGACTCCAACGGTGACCCTTCGACCACTACCATTGATCTTGGTGATTGTCCAGAATGTACTGATTACACTACCACTTTTGTTACCACCTTAGCTGATGGGTCAGTTTCTACTGAAATAGCTGAAGTTCTTGTTTCAACCGATTCTGACGGTGACTTGTACACCACTACCATTGATCTTGGTGACTGTCCAGAATGTACTGATTACACCACCACTTTTGCTACCACCTTAGCTGAGGGTTCGGTTTCCACCGAAACTGCTGAAGTGATTGTTACCACCAGTTCTGACGGTGACTTGTACACCACTACCATTGATCTTGGTGATTGTCCAGAATGTACTGATTACACTACCACTTTTGTTACCACCTTAGCTGATGGTTCAGTTTCTACTGAAACAGCTGAAGTTATTGTTACCACGGACTCCAACGGTGACCCTTCGACCACTACCATTGATCTTGGTGATTGTCCAGAATGTACTGATTACACTACCACTTTTGTTACCACCTTAGCTGATGGGTCAGTTTCTACTGAAATAGCTGAAGTTCTTGTTTCAACCGATTCTGACGGTGACTTGTACACCACTACCATTGATCTTGGTGACTGTCCAGAATGTACTGATTACACTACCACTTTTGCTACCACCTTAGCTGATGGTTCAGTTTCTACTGAAACAGCTGAAGTTCTTGTCTCAACCGATTCTGCTGGTGATTTGTACACCACTATCATTGATCTTGGTGCCGAAACCAGCGTGGGAGCTTCTAGCGATGCATCCGGTGCAGTGTCTTCTTCCGCAGGTTCTCCCGTGTTTGCTTCTGCTCCAAATGCTGGTGCTGAAGGGTCCAGTACTGCTTCTGATGCTTCGTCTACTTCTGGATGCCCAGAATGTACTGATTACACTACCACTTTTGCTACCACCTTAGCTGATGGTTCGGTTTCCACCGAAACTGCTGAAGTAATTGTTACCACGGACTCCAACGGTGACCCTTCGACCACTACCATTGATCTTGGTGACTGCCCAGAATGTACTGGTTACACCACCACTTTTGTTACCACCTTAGCTGATGGGTCAGTTTCTACTGAAACTGCTGAAGTTATTGTCTCAACCGATTCTGCTGGTGATTTGTACACAACCACTGAAGACCTTGGTGCCGAAACCAGCGTGGGAGCTTCTAGCGATGCATCCGCTGCAGTGTCTTCTTCCGCAGGTTCTCCCGTGTTTGCTTCTGCTCCAAATGCTGGTGCTGAAGGGCCCAGTACTGCTTCTGATGCTTCGTCTACTTCTGGATGCCCAGAATGTACTGAGTACACTACCACTTTTGTTACCACCTTAGCTGATGGTTCAGTTTCCACCGAAACTGCTGAAGTGATTGTTAGCACCGACTCCAACGGTGATCCTTACACCACCACCGAAGACCTTGGAGCCTGTCCGGAGTGCACTGATTACACGACTGGATACACTTCCACCAATTCTGATGGTGCCAGTGTTACTGGCGATGTCCTGGTTATCGTCACTACCGGCTCCGATGGTAAACTCTCCACGGAAAGTTCTACGCTTGACGCTGTGACGATTTCCTCCATTTGCGTTAAAGGTTCTTGTGTCCCAATTACCGTAATCGATGCTACGACAGCTACCGATACTGAGACGTGCCCTGTGTGTTCCGCCTATGAGACTACTATTGTCACTGAGTTAGAAGGGGTTACCACCACTGTTCCTTGCGACGTTGAGGTCACTACGAACTCAAAGGGCGACGCTGTGACATACACCCACACCAAAGGCGATTGTGACGTTTGTAAGAATTACGAAACGTCAATTGTCACCGTGGTAGAAGGGATTACCACCACTGTTCCTTGTGACGTTGAGGTCACTACGAACTCAAAGGGCGACGCCGTGACTTCCACTCACACCAAGGTAGCTTGTGAAGCCTGTTCCACTTACACATCTGAGATTGTAGGCTCCGAAGGGGCTTCGAGTTTCACCGCTACAGTTCAAGTAAAGGTCACTACCGATGCTTCCGGGAGTCTCGTCACCTCAACTTCTCCAATTACTGTTGCAACGGAAAGTCAGGCAACTGATGTTACTGTCGCTGGCACGAGCACCTCTGCTAGCGCCACTGTGGCAGCTGAATCTACTGGTACTGCCTCTGCATATGAGGGGGCAGGTTCAAGCACTAGATCTTCTTCTTTCGTGTTAGGTTTGGCAGGTGTTCTTTCATTGCTTTTCATTTGATTGAACGTCCAACCTAGACATTTTTATACCCAAAGCTGCCTTTTGAAGGTGCGTTTTGCTCCTTAAGGCCTTTTAGTTCTTTTCCTTACCGTGCTACGACGGCTTCAACAATTTTCGACAGGGTGATTACACCTGACTTTATTTAACTTGTAATATACATAATAGATTTTCTATTTCTTGATGCTATACACCGCGTGTTATACATCGTAAGTTATACATCGCGTTATAATTGAGTACCAAAAGGGTAATTGTCGTGTGTGCTGCTGGTTTTTTGTGCGTATAGAGACGCCGCTGTCAAAGCGCTACAGCGGGCTGTGTCGAGGAATGTCGTGGGCGACATACTGTTCAAGTTCATGGCTGCAACAAATCTATGAAAAAGTCAACATTCAAACATTCATTGAGTCATACGGTTCTATATTGTTTAAGTAACAGGACTAAGCGGCCAATTTATCATCATAAGAGGCAAAATACCTCAGACCATGTACTTGAGTTTTGTTAAGAATTTCTTGCAAAGCGTCCAAATCGCCTCTGGTCAATTTGACGGTAGCAAAATTCTTATCGATCTTGGCTTTAGTAGAGCCAGAAGGAATCGGGATGATTTGGGTTATCTTATCAATACCTTGAAAGTTCTCTAAACCAGAAAGCGATTCAAGGTAACTAATAGCTAAGCTCTCTAGGCTGATTTTCTTAGATTTAGCAAATTGGTATAATTTGGACAACCGTTCTCTATTCTTATCGAAAGTTCTTGGTTGAAATCTGTCATAAGTGGCCTTTCTCAAGTCTCCGTCCGGCAAAGAGCCAAGGTAGTCGTCACTTTCGGCAGCGGTATCAGTCAAAATACCTCTGGCAAGTGGGGAGTAAGCCACAATAGGAATACCGCGTTTTGAAGCTTCTGCTAAAACCCCATTGTGGAAAACATCTTGAGAGAACAAAGAAACCTCCACTTCAATAGCAGAAATTGGGGCAACAGCGGCGGCTCTAGCAATGGACTTGGCACCCACCTCACTCAATGAAACTCCATCGATAAGACCGGCTTTGACGTTATCTAGAAGTGCTTTGACAGTTTCTTCGATTGGCACGTTAGGATCCAATCTGGCCAATTCAACCATTATCTTAGGTTTGGGGTTGATATCTTTGAACCATCGAAGAATGTTTTTAACTTCTTTGTCGAGGTGCTTTTTGGACCCGTCGAATCTCCATGGAGGAACCTTTCCGGTTTTGATGGAAATAACATAATCGCTAACATCTCCTTCTGTCTTTAAAAATTGAGTGATTAATTTCAAGTTGTGGAACTCGGGGTCGTAATGGTAAAAATCGGATCCGTTGAAGAATTTGACTCCGAACTTCTCTCTGACATGCTTCAAGGACTCGATGGATTGCTCAAATGGGGGCGGTTGGGGGACCCAAGTCATCGACATGGTTCCGAAACCTTTGGTGGTAATTTTAACTGGGGCAATTGACATTTCTTCTTGGTTGATAAGTGTTGGATAACTGTTTCAATTTGGCATACGTTCCAGTATTTGTGGTATATCGGCCTTATTTATACTTCTTTTACTATAGGCACGGAAGTTTGAAACGGCCCCGAACACCCCCCCTGTCCAGGAAGTAGTGAATACGCGGATTTATGTCAAGTTTTGTACCTAATTAACTTAACCCCACGGAGCTACGGAGAAAATCAAGGCTGCATTTTCTCTTGCTTATATAAACTTTTTGAGAGAAGATACTGAATCCCATCAAACAGTAACGTGACAATTAGGCTTGTGGGATATGTGTTAGTTTTCCCGAGTTCAATTCCTTTGAGCCGTTATATAATAAAATACGTCTGTATTCACGGTTTTCATGTCGTAGCCCCAAATGTATTAGTTCAATCTAATAGCCATTTCGGGGTCAGTAAACTGCATGTTTCTTTTCAATTCTAACAGTGTAATTCAACATCCCCAAGAGATTTTCAACCATCCAATTCAACCGTTGATCAGGCCACTCCAGTACACATACGGCTTATTACCGATTCTAATAGCCCTAGACCTAATTGAATCTCGATGAGATCATTGTTCGGACTCAGATGTGCCTGTTTACGATTAAAGGTGCAGCGTATGGGAAATTTGAGTTGTGCAAACTATTCATAGACAGGGCCTTTTTCCTTGCACCGTAAGTTTGCAGTGTATCATAGAGTTCTTGGTCCCAGGTTCTTGGTCCTAGGTTCTCGGTCCAATGAGGCATCCTCCTGGGAGCACAAGCGTTCTGAGGGGTCCCACCATACTTGCCAATATCTCCAAGATTCTTTACATGTACGGGATTATTTAAGTAGAAACCCTATGCTTGGATACAAAGCACACAGTGCGGACACCAAAATGGGGAAATATACTATATTGAACTCAGGGTCATGTCAAATGCAAACTATAGACATGGCCTCGCTTATATTACCACGAGAATAAGAACCCGGCACAAAAGCTTAGTTGTATGAATACGAGAATACCTTCAGGTAACTAGAGAGCTAGCTTCGTTACTCCGTGCTTAAAGCAAAATCAACTTGCATGCAGTCCTCTCAATGCATCGCTTCTACAGATCGTATTATGCTTTTGTTGGTATCGATATTCTTTCGAAGCCGCACTGGCACATAATCTTTCAAAGTTTCAATGTCAAATCCTTTGGCCAAGCAAAATAGGTCTCCCATAGCGTGTAGGGCCTGCCGGCAAAGCAAAGTCCGGTGTTTAAAGTCAGATGATGCTAGTGTTTGCAAAAGGTGCCAGTCTCATGGTTTGGAGTGTCAATTTGAAGCCACAAAGGCCCAACTGTCGGGCTTAATTAGCCAGAAGATAAGAAAACTACGGAACCTCACAGTGGTTGAGACCACATCAACGAAACCACATCAACCATCCACAGGCCCGCTTCGGGTTATACTTCCGGAAAAACCGCAAGTGATAGAGTTGTTCAAGATATTCTTCAATAACCAGTATCAAGGAATATTCCCGTTTCTTCATAGACCGTCATTGTTTGAGTTCTTAGAATCCGACGATTTTATCCCGTCTACTTATATAGCAGATTACGGAAGCAAGTTTTTCACGGGGAACTACGAGGTAAACCTTAAGTACCCGGACCCGGTGTTATTGTTATCAATTTTGGCACTCTGTGCTCGACTTCACAGACAAATTTCAGTGGCATATGGTGATTTTCTGGAGGACAATAGACCTGAAGACTTTGTACCAGATTTCACGAGAACTTCCTGTAGTGGATCTCAGGATATGGATCTTGCTGAAGGGTCGAACGCGTCCAAGTATTTCGGCTGGCATGCTAGACGTCATATGAAGGAAGTGTTCGACAGTCCTACGGTGCAGAGGATACAAGCATTTACCTTATTAAGCAGTCATGAATGGGGGGAAGGGAACAACTCCCGAAGTTTTCTTTATGTTGGAATTGCAGCTAGAATGGCTTTGGTGTTGGGGTTGGGAAGCGAAGAAAGCATAAATCACCTGGATGAGGTGATAAAGGACGAGAGCCTAAGGCAAATAGTCATTGAAAGTAAACGAAGAACAATCTGGTCAACCTACTTGATGGACAGATGCAATTCTAGTGGCAGAGAAAGGTCGCCAGCCCTTAGAATTGAAGACATCAAAGTGAAGCTTCCTTGTTATGAAAATGATTTCTTGTTTGGTAACCCCGAACCAACGATAACGTCTAATGAGTTCCATACGGCCATGAGAAAACAGTCTCAAAAAGGAACAGGAAAGTCAGACGAGTTCAAAGGCGTGTCGCTTTTGGGATTCACCATTATCCTTTTTGAAATATGGGCTAAGGTGGCCAAGTGGGTTGGCGAAGTAGGGGTAAAATATGAAAAAACGTCTCCTTGGTTGGAAGGATGTGATTTCTACACACTATCAGAGACGCTTGGAAAATTTTCTCGTATATTACCCCAGAAGTTCAAGTTCAGTGAATTTAATCTAAACATGCATATTGAGCTTGGGACTGCAACTCATTTTGGTTATTTCCATGGATTGCTCTTCTTGTGCAAAATTTTCTTACACAGAGAGTATCTATTTTGCAATCCCGGATCATTTCCGCCGGGTTGGTGGAAGGATAACACCATAGAGTTACTAGACTCATTGCAGAATATGTCCACTCTCATAGAACAATTGAAGTCTCACGATATGATTGTAATTGCTCCATTCACGGGGTTTGAAGTTTATACAACTGCAATTACTGCATTATACTTCTGTTCGTTTCCCAATGAGATCCTCCTACAATACCTTCCAGCGTCAGAGCTTTCTTATGAGGGAACCATTGATGGGCTTGAAATCTGGAAATTCAAATACAAGAAGTTGGCATTAAGAAATTTGGAAGCATTAACATTGTGGGCTCATGCATGGGAATTGGGGAGAAAATGGCACGAATTGTCACTCAATCTAGGGATAGTGTTTGGACAAATAGCTCTGAGTGGTTCTAACGAATTCAATTTAGACGATTTGAGACATTCCATGCAAGATTACGGCAACGGAAAAGTGACAGAGGTGTACATCCCTCTGAAACATACGAGGAAATACCTGAAGAGTGAAAAATTCATTTTGGAGATCTCAAAACGTGCTAGCCCGGTAAAGGTAATACAAGATGTGAGAGCTGAGCTTATGGAGACGCCGGTCTATGGAAATGAACTTGCGGGCATCGAGTTCCTTTCACCTCCGCAGTTTTCTTTGTTGACTGACTCTCCCAGCATATACCCAGGGTGGAATGGGATCAGCAACATCGAGGACTTAATGAACCAATAGCGGATTTTTTTTGGGTTTTTTGTTTATTGTTATTGAAAAAAGGGAACAAGGTAAAGATTGGTAAAAACCGAGTAAATCTTCATATCAAACGAGTTAGAATTGGAGTGGAGGGTTTTCTTGCTTGGTCGAACGTTCCTTCCATTCAAAGTAGTTTTGAATAGAGTGCATAGTTTCTTGTAACTTTTCATCAGTGTAGACTTCTTTTGCAGAATCGACTTTAAAGAGTGGAGAAGATTCTTTTATGGCCTTGACAGAGACCGTTTGACTCGAAGAAGATAACTTTTCACCAGATATGTCGTACGCTTCAGCAACAACATTGTTGACCAACTTGTGAGGAACCGTAAATTGGGTTTCGAACCCTGTTTTTGGTGATTCACCAACAAACAGCTTCAGGTTCTTTTCATCAATGGTGTAGAATCTCCAAAATTCGGTCTGAGTGTCACCATTCCAACTTACATAGACTGTGGTAGACCGGTCATCATTCAATTCACTGTACAATGCAATATCCTCATTTGGTATCCCAGTCCAATTGTATTTGAAAGCTCTATAGTTCTGAGCCTTGTAGCCCAAGTTCCCCGAATCAACGTAGGCATGGAAAATAGGTTTCTCTTCTTCATCAAATTCGGTGACAGCACCTTCAGAGCCCCAGTTGACGAGAACATTGCCATTGGGTAAAACTTGGGTAGATCCCTGAGACTTAGAAAGAAGGTTATCTGGGGGAACACCGTTGAAAAGAAGCTTAGCTGTCCAGTTTTTCGTATCAACTTCAATGATCTTGCCACTTGAATGGGAATTGTAATGAACTTCTTGTCCTAATTTGTTTTCAGAGCCATGTGCTGAGTTGTCATATAGCGAAAATATTTGAGTTTTCTTATCCTCAGAAGTCTTGAGATATCTTGCATGATGCTGGAAAGAGAAATTGAAGTCTCCTTCTAATTTGAAGTCAGAAGTGGTGATACCAGGTAACCCTCCGAGTTTCCAAAGCACTTCACCAGTTTTACCATCGATTTTGTAAACCGCAGCAGCATCTCTTGCGGAGATCAAATAATCACCATCGTCATCTTTGTCGACGGAATTAATGTGGAAGTAATCCCATGCATCACTGGAGTTGAACCCAGCACCAGCTTGGCCTTGGTCAACAGGAAGAACGGACTCGTCTGGAGAGATGTGGTCTAACGACGACCACTCGAATAACACCTCCCCAGTTTCAATGTCCAATTCTTGGAAAATAGCATCAACAATCCATTGTTGTTCTTCACTACTTGCCCACTTGCTCAAGTCCAAAGGTCTTGGCTGGTAAATTTGAATGAGCCCAGTCTTTTCGTTGATTATATGAAATTCATGTTTATCACAAATTTTATGCTTACCGGCCCTCAACTCCTTGATTGTTTCATAGTGGTTATCCAAAAATGTAATGTGTCCATGTCCATGACCATATTTTGGATTGTGTGAACCTTCGAAGGAGAATAAAACGTCTTTGCCGTCTACTTTTCCAGCTTGAAAATTGGTAGCCCAAATAGAATAATAACTAAATCCAGACCAAACCAATTCTCCTTTATCGGTAAAGATATAGGGAGCAGCCTGTCTGGGACCATGTTCCACCCCAATATCAGCAAATCCGCTAAAAGGAGCAATGAAAAGGTATCCATCGCTAGTATTTTCAGCAGGGATGGTGATATTCAATTGAGGTGGGGCCAAGTCGGGTCTTGACCGGTACTGCCAGTCGCCATTAGTGCCTTGGAAGTACAAAAAAGCTGCCGTTGCCAGCTTTATCAATCTGGAAGTAATCATCGCTAATCTTGGACGATTCAATATAGCGTAAATGTTGGTCGGTATTTATAGTATATTTTGCAACCACACTATTCTGCATACGAGGATCTCGGGTTGGTTCGGTTCGTCTTCTGGCCGCCCATAAGGGAAAATCTCAAGATCTATATGAAAGTGAGGAGGCTTTCGGTTGAGTTGACGAAAAGGGGAAAGCAATCGGTACGAAAAGAGCATCCACAACCAAGGCCAAATGAGTCAGGCTGTTTTTCATCACGTAACTGGGTATTCAAATGGAAATAGGAGAACAGAAAAAAAAGTGGCTGCAAAAGATGGTTCTGCTTATTTCTAAATAAATATAATTATGTACTAGGCATGATATCTGAAACCCTCACTCTATTTTTGTATTTGTGGCTGGCAACACTACAGGCGAAAGCCAAAAGACAGCATGTACCGGAAAACAATTGGCACACTCTCAAGGCAAGAGTATAATCTTTGATTATCACTCGCCTGATTTCTTCCTTCATGCTGTCCAAAACGTCTATCGATTTTGAGATGGCAGATACGATACTGTCAACCTCTTCCTGGTTCAAATCCAAACGAGACAAACTCCCTCTCAACTTTGTCTTGATTATAGTCTGCGTAATCGTGGTGATGGAGGAGATACCCCAAACACCACCTATATTCCTCATCAAGTAGACGGTGGAAGTAGAAGTCGCTTGCTTCTTCGATTCAAAGTAGTACACGAATGTGAACAAAGAGCTGGGATACAGCAATCCTTGTCCCAAGTTTGTTGGTATCAATAAGACGTTGGTTAACCAACTAGGTATCCGATTTGAAATCCCTAAAGCAATAAAATTCCCAAAGGCCATTAGTGCAATTCCAATGAGGATAAGCTTCGTAAAAGATTTAGTCGTGGCCATGTAAAACCCTGCAGTGATTCCACCAATTGGCATTGAAACAGCCGGAATTGACAAACGTATCCCTGTTTGCGACACGTTGTCACCCAAGTTGACCTGAAACAATAAGGGTAAGGTAAATAAGTAAGTGTAAGAAGCCACTCCTACGAAATAGCTTAGGAGAAGTTGGAGAATGACAAATGGATCTTTGTATTCCTTCACAGGTATTATTGGATTGGCGGTAGTATGGGTCTCAATATGAAAGAAGGCGTATGTGAATCCGACCAGAAACATAATCAATGCCAACATTCTCCAATCGGACCAAGGAATTTCATTCCCCCCAATAGTCAAGATCAAAAGCTGACTGGATAAACTCAAAACCATGGTTATTGACCCAAGGAAATCAATTTTGTGATAAATATTATCATTGGAGGACTGGATATGCGTGGTGGATGTCACATCCGGAATGAAGAATATAGCCACAACCAAGCTGAACAAGGCAGGTGCAACTTGAAACCCAAAACACCATCTCCAACCTAAATAGCTTGTTAAAATACCACCAAATGAAGCACCACAGACAGCCCCGGTTCCTAGCATCAAGTTTTGTATGGCCTGAAACAAACCTCTTTTGGAAGTGTAGATGACGTCTGAGTTGGTTATTGTAGAGAGACTCATTAACCCACCACCTCCAATACCAGATATACACCTCCAAAAAACCAATTTTCCTATGCTTCCAGAAAGAGCGCATCCGAAGCAACCAATACCAAAAACTACTAGGGTGAACACAATGCAGGTCCTCCTCCCAAGAAGGTCAGAAATACTCGCCAAAGGTAAAGTTGTAGATGCAGCGATCATGAAAGAAGAGCTGATCCACGAAACGAGATTAATAGCCTTGAACTCATTACCAATAGTGGAATAAGTCGAAGACGTAATAGTCCCATCGAAACCAAAAAGAAACACATTGATCAAAAGCGAAGTCTCTATCCAGATAAAATTTGGCACATCGGAAAAGAAGTGTCTGTGAAGCTCGTCGCTGTTTTTAGACACAGTTACGTCTGTTGGCTCGGAACGAACTGTTTCGCCCAGGAGAAGTCTATCCGATTCACTCATCCTAGCCACGCCGGAAAAACAATCGTTACTTTCTATGTTCACAATCAGACAAGATAGATTTGTGGTATGTTCCTGTGAATATTCTTTACAAATGTAGATAGGCAAAGAGTCATCCCCACCCGTTGGATGAAAAAATAAAAACGGTGGCTCATTTCGGTTCGTTTCGTTTGGTTTTCACAAACTATCTTATCCAATATGAGGTCGTGCATAGGATAAATTTGAATTAGATGGAACCACGTTAGGTGTATAAATAGCCATTACAATCGGTTGGCTGATGATTTCGTTCCACAAGTAACAATGGAGCCCAAAAAAGAAAAGCCAGTCTACGACGTTGATGTTGAAAGCTCCAATAAGTCGGTTTTGGAGGGAACTGAAGCGGCTTATTGGCAATCTGTGTACGAGTCGTGCCATTACGAAGGTGCCCCATATTTCGACCCCGAGTTTGTTTGGTCGGCCGAAGAAGAGAAAAGGTTGGTAAGGTCTTTGGATTGGAGAGTGTTCGCTTGGTCTTTTATCCTGTTCTGCTCTTTGGATTTGGTTAGAAGAAATGTCACCAGGGCTGTAGCTGACAACTTTTTAGACGACCTACATATGAATAACAGTGATTATAATTTGGGTCAAGCATTGTTCCTTGTTGCTTTCTTGTGTGCTGAGCTTCCTGGGAACTTGTTGACCAAGAAATTCGGGCCTGAAAATATCATCCCCATGCAGATGTGCATTTGGCTGATACTTTGTGCGTTTCAAGCATTGCTTAAAAACAGAGGTTCTTTTATCGGATTGAGAATCTTATTAGGCATCAGTCAAGGTGGCTTTATCCCTGATACAATCTTGTACTTATCTTACTTCTACACATCAGATGAACTTCCGATAAGATTAGGCATTTTTTGGACAGCTATACCTTTGTTTCAAATCTTAGGGTCGCTCTTGGCCTCTGGTATATTGGAGATGAGAGGAATCCACGGCCTTGCTGGTTGGAGGTACTTATTTTTGATAGAAGGGCTTTTGAGCCTCGCCGTTGGGGCATCTAGCTGGTACTTTATGAGGGCAGGTCCCACGCGGACGGAAAACAAGAGATTCAATACCAAACCATGGTATGACGAGAGACAAGTGAAAATTCTTGTTAATAGAGTTTTGAGAGACGACCCTCTGAAAGGTGACATGAACTATAGGCAGGCAGTTTCCTTCAAAGAAACAATCAGGACACTAACCGAGTTTGATTTGTGGCCATTATTTGTTCAAGGTATCATGGCTTTCATTCCTTTCCAGCCGGTAACAAACTATATGTCTTTGATTTTGAGACAAATGGGATACTCCACGTTCATGTCAAATATTCTCGTTATACCTGGCCAGTTCTGGTTCCTCATAAACTTGCCAATCGTGGTCTTCTTAAGTCGGTATGTAAACGAGAAGAGTCTTTGTGTGGGACTTTCGAATGTGTTTGTTCTACCTTTCATCGCAGCTTTGGTAGCTTTGCCTGACGACACCAGCCAATGGGTGAAATACGTCTTGCTTACTGGGATTTTGGGACAGCCGTACACCCACGCCATCCTCGCAGCTTGGGTATCACAGATATCTAACTCCGTTAGGGCCCGGGCGGTTGGAACCTCGTTGTACAATATGAGCTATCAAATTGGAAGTATCATTGCCACTCAATTGTATACTCAAGACGACAAACCCTACTATAACAAGGGAAATGCTGTTATTTTGGGTATTTGCTGCTTCAACATCGCTTTTGCAGTGTTTACCAAGGGGTACTATATTTTTAGAAATAGATACAAGGAACGGAAGTGGCAAGGTTTGAGTCAAGAAGAGAGAGACAATTATAAAACCACCACCAAGGACGTGGGCCATCAACGGTTGGACTTCAGGTTTGTGCATTAGGGTATACCTAACTGTTGTCAATAGGTGTTCAGCACCAAAGCCTGGCTCTGTTTCCGGCATTAGGCCTTTGGTGTATTTGTTTAGTTTAAGATGATATGTAAACGGAAATAATTACCCCAGATAGTGCGGTTGCAACAAAGTTTTTTTTGCGTTACTAATTTTTCGCAGTTTTGAGATTCCGTAAACGCAGCTCGGGTTCTGGTCATGATTACGAGAACGGACATTGAGCGGCGTCGATGATGACTTGATTTTCTTGTGTTTATTTCCTTTTTACTTTCGTTACTTTGGAACGCATGATCGCTGGTTATCTCGGATTATTGTCAATAAACGTGCTAAACGTACTTGCAGATGCAACTTGGGTGCCTCAACTGTCTCTCACATGGGACTATCATCTCGAAAGTGTCCCAAAACTGTTCAGTAAACATGTGCAGGTTTATGACATAGATCTTTTTGATGCAGACCAAGATACCATTGACGCTTTGCACGAACAAGACAGAAAGGTCGTTTGCTACTTCTCCGCTGGAAGCTACGAGAACTGGAGAGTAGATGCGGGTAATTTTACCGACAGCGTTCTTGGGAAACCATTAGATGGCTGGGAAGGAGAGAGATGGCTTGATTTGAACTCGCAAAATGTTCGGGAGATCATGACCACTAGAATCCAATTGGCGCTGTCGAAAAAATGTGATGGTATTGATCCAGACAATATCGATGGCTATGACAACGACACCGGGTTTAATCTCACTGAAACGGATTCTGTGAATTTTGTCAAATTTTTGGCTACTGAAGGCCACAAGTTGGGGTTGGCTGTAGGATTGAAGAATGGGGGTTCCATTGTACTGGATGTTGTAGATGATGTGGAGTTTTCTGTTCAAGAACAGTGTGTGGTGTACGACGAGTGTGATTTATACCACGATTTCTTGGAATCAGACAAACCCGTGTTCCATGTGGAGTATCCAAAGGGAGATGATTCCAACTCGAAGAACGTTAGCTCTTCTACGATTACAAAATACTGTGATTCCAAGGACAGTAAAGGGTTTTCTTCCATTTTAAAAAATATGGATTTGGACGACTGGTTGGTGCAATGTCCACTCAGTGGGTTGGACCTGACTGTAGAGTTGACGGAAACGGCGTCAGCTGAACACCTTGAGAACACACCAACATCTCACTTGGCCTCAACCGCTAATCTGTCATCACATGCTAACCTGTCATCAAATGCAAAGCTGTCGTCAACAGCTAACCTGGCCTCAATCTCTCACGTGGTGTCAACCACCAACGTGGCGTCCGAGGCATTTGGGTCCAGAAATGTAGTCAAACACCTAGGTATTTTCCCTATGCTCTTGTTGTTATTGTGAGATATTCTCTTCTTGCAGTTTCTAGGAAGACCGATGAATCTGTCCAACTAAAATAAGACGGTCCGGTGAAGGCGGGTAAAGTATTCAGTATATACAAAAAGTTTTCGTTTACATTTATATTTCTGTTTCATTTCCTACCTAAAATACCCTAGTCTAGAATTCAAAAGAGTTCGAAGTTACACATTGACCGCCTCCTGAGGTTGAAAATGGTGCCATCTTTCAATAGTTCTACCAAAGAACTGAATTTGGTTCCTTTCCCCAGCAGCCAGTCTTCCAAGAGAGTAGCCTTTGGTGTAGTTCCAATGATGGAACTGTATTTTCTCCCACAGTTTCAACTTGTTGCTCCTATCAAGCCCAAGAGCTTTCAACTTGGGAGACGTTAAGATATCTGGGTCCAAGTCAGCAGTGGCGCTGGGGTTGCAGAAATAGATAATTGCGAGCCTTTCGTACCCCTTTTGATCTTCTGGAGGATCAACTACCCTGTGAAGGACAGCCTTGAACAAACCACCGCTGATAAATTCCAACGCGTCGCCTATGTTAACGATCAATGAATCAGGCCTATGTTCAACGTATTTCCAATCTCCGTCAAAGTAATCTTTAATCTGTAAAGATAACATAGGCTGTGATGTAATGAACGAAAACGCACTTATATCACTGTGGCCTCTTAACCAGGTCCCTTCTGTCTTCTTTGTGGAGTCGCTATTATCATAAGGCTGGTAAAGCATGAATCTCCCATGGCTATCAGAATCATCCTCATTAGTACCGCTATTTGGGAAGTACTCTTTGAGCAAACTGCCCTCTGGAACCTCCAATATCAAATCACAAAGAGACAATAACTTAGGCAAAGCAACTCGGTGGATCTTATTATAGTAATCTGCAACTTCTTTGATGTGGTAGGCTACCAACTCTGGGTGCGAATCATATTGTTCCAAAAAGGAGTCGTGGTAAGTACTTCTAAAGTTGTAATGGGTGATAGCATCTCTGACCCCATCCTTAATAGCCCAATATCCCTTTGGTTTAAATCCTTGACCTCTTTCACCGCCGATTCGTCCAGGCGTCTCTTCTTCTTTAGTCTTAGCACTTGCCAAGTAGTTGTTTTTCACATCTTCTGGCAACGTCAAGACGCTATAAGCAATGGCTTTGATGTACTCAATTTCCTCCCTGCTGATACCAAAATTGACAAGATTGAAGAACCCATAAGTGGTAATAGACTGTTCTAATTGTTTTGCAAGCTCCTTTCTTTGTTCTAGAAATTCTTCACCCTCTTGAAATAGAGATAAATCGATGGCTTGGAGTTTCACAGAATTTCTCTCAGCCAGAGAAGGTGGACAATTCTCGAAAGGCTTGACGTTATATTTGACATCGATTTCCTCAGCATTAACCATTTTGAAGATAGAGAGCTTTAATGTAAATATTCATGGCTGCGAAGGGGCGCCTTTAAAAGCCAAACTGTGGTTCACTTTCGAGTTTTGGCAAGATCTCGTCGCACGAATCCATATCGGAGGTTCTCTCTGGATCAAGAAACTGTGGTTAAGGCCGGAGTTTTAGCACAATAACTCCGTCGAATCACCATCGATAGAATGGCGGTGTTTTAGAAACTGTGGTGTCGCCATGAAAGTAAGTATCTATTACGTTTTCGCGCGTACAAAAAGTCTAATAATTAGCCCGAGTGTGGCACGCTAATATGTTCTTGAGTGTACCTATATAGAGCAAGATGGGCGTCTTCGGAAGTCATTGTTTCACTAACAGGGTCTTTTAGAACAAATGACTCTTCCCTGGTTTGTGCCGCAGTTGAGACACGTTGATTCGGGGCACGAAGACTCCAGTGTGTTACTGGACACGAAAAACGATGGTCTTCAAAAGTCTGACGTTGTAGTATTTGACGAACAGGTTTCTGCTGCAACTGAATTACCCGATGTGGAAATCAAAGAGTATAGAGATGAGGCCAATAGATCTTGGTGGAAGTTTTTCGATGAGTTTGAATATAGGCTCACTTCACAGGATCAGTCGAAACACGCGTGGTGGAGATGGTATGATAAAGGTACTTCCAAAGAAGAGATCAAACTTTTGATGAAGTTGGATATCATATTGGCATTTTACGCCTTTGTGGGATACTGGATCAAGTATATCGATACAAGCAATTTGAACAATGCTTACGTTTCTGGATTAGAAGAGGCTATTGGCATGATGGGAGACGATTTGATCAACACTCAAGTTCTTTTTACCGTTGGTCAAATCATTTTCGTGGTACCATGGATTTTCTTACTTCCTAGAATTTCGTTGCCTTATTCGTTATTCGTCTCTGAATTGATTTGGGGAATTTTCACTTTAAGCACCTATCGGGTGCAGAACCCTGCCACTTTAAAAGCATTCAGGTTCATAGTTGGAGCAGCAGAAGCTGCCTATTTCCCCATCATTCACTATTCTTTGGCTAGTTTTTACACCGCCACCGAAATAGGGCGCCGTGGTGCTATTTTTTATTGTGGCCAATTCTTGGGGGTTTTGACATCAGGGTTGTTGCAAAGTGCTGCTTCCAAAATCCCAGGGGCTGACAGTAAATTGGCAGGATGGCAATGGATGTTCATTATTGATGGGGTTATTTCCATTTTCGTCGCCTTGATGGCTTTAGTAATGCATCCTGGTACGCCTATGAGATGCTACTCAATCTGGTTGACAGATGACGATATCAGGCTTTCCAGAGAAAGAATGATCAAAAATGGGTCAGATATAAATCCGAAGATCAAATCCTTCTTTGACAAAAAAACCTGGACAACAATGCTTACCTCGTGGCATTTCTGGTTGTTATCAATATGTCAAATGTTTGGATTTAATACCAATAGTGCATCCTCAGGTTCCTTCGCATTGTGGTTAAAGTCACTTAATAGGTTTGATGTTGCAAAGTTGAACAATTTAACTACTATACCACCCGGTTTGGGCCTCATTTGGATTTTCATCGTGTGCTTCGGAGCCGATTTAACTAGAAAGAGATTTGGGTTCATCATATTCTCTTTCTTCATGAACTTCATCGCAAATTTTATTTTGGCCTTGTGGGATGTTCCCGAGACCGCAAAATGGGCAGGTTATTTAATGGCTTATTGGTCATGGTCTCAAAGTTCTGTGTTCAATCCATTGATCAGTGATATTTTGAGGCACGATCAAAATTTAAGATCCATTGAGTGGACCGTCATTTACCTTTTGGGATTGCAATCCAGTGCATGGATTAGTCGTATTGGTTTTCCAACAACAGAAGCTCCTCGTTTCCTCAAAGGGTTCACGATTAGTGCCACCTTCAGTATCTGCTTCATCATAACACTCAGTATCATTTATGTTTTCTACAAGAGGGATGAACGGAAAAATGCTTTAAAAAACGGTATCTACGTTTACAACAGTGCTAAGGGGGAAATCCCCGAGTTTTTAGAGAAGAATGAAAAAAAAGTGCTGGGGGTCTATGGGTCGGAAATAGAGAACAATTCTGGCGCTAGTAAATAACAAGAACCAATATAGATTCACACTTTTTATTTGACACCTCTTTGAGTTACTCTTGCTAATCGTCGTGCCATTCGGTTGAATGGTTCAAGAGGCTGGGACAAACCCAGCATTAGTATTGGACGATACTGCAATCTTGGCCGATCCCAAGTCGGACATGCTCTTATCATAATTTCCACTATCACCTTAGGGTTACTGGCGGAATTGCCACACCTTGACTCTGCCCTTATCGGCCGTGGCCTCGGGCTCTTATCGGCCTGCCGAAATTGGCAACCGCAGATCTAGAAACGTTTTATTTTCCGAAATGGGCAGATCTCGATTCCGCGCTCTTACGCATGGATTTATGAGAGTATCAGCAAGTGATCTGAACATCGGTGTTTGCTCACAAGGGTATGATGAAGCCATGGGAAGAAATTAGAGCAACGAAGTTGTCAGAGCAGCTACGGCTATTGAAATCGTATATGGTAGAATCACATTTGGTGCCGTCTCCACAACAGATGAACGATGTGAGTTCCTTTATTGACTCGTCTGATCTCTTGAGTGATTCAGCAAAAAAGATTACCAGCTTGGACATAGGTGAGCTTCTTGAAAAGTACACTCTAGGTTCTTTGACTGTCAAAGAAGCCACTGAAGCTTATTGTTACAGAGCCACCTTGGCTCATCAGTTGACGAACTGTCTCACAGAGATAAGATTTGAGCAAGCCCTCGAGGAAGCGACTGGGTTAGATACATACTTTAGAGAGCACGGGAAGCTTAAAGGGCCACTTCATGGAGTCATTATCTCCTTGAAGGACAACTTGAATGTTGCAGGGTTAGCGTCATCTATGGGTTTCATTGGATTGGCAAACGATATTCAACCAAGAGATTCTAAGTTTGCAGAATTACTCAAGAAGTTAGGGGGAATAATCATCTGTAAGACTAACACCTCGGCTGGGATGGCCTATTCCGAGACCACCAATGAGCTCTGGGGAAGGACGTTGAACCCTTTCAACAGACAACATCTCAACGTGGGGGGCTCATCAGGAGGTGAAGGTGCTTTGGGAGCATTGAAAGGTAGTTGCTTTGGCATTGGCAGTGACATTGGGGGTTCTGTAAGACACCCGGCAGCTTTGAATTCTTTATACTCTTTGAAGCCTTGTGGTGGTAGATTTCCCAAATTTGGTACGGTGTCTGGGCAGGCAGGTCAAGAGTCGATTATATCGGTCTACGGGATCATGACGTCCAAGGTTTCAAACCTTGAGTACGTCGCTAAATGCATTATGGAATCAAAGCCTTACTTATTGGACGCTAGCTGTATACCGTTGGAGCATAGACCGATGATATTGCCTGCCAACAAGAAACTCACCTTTGGATTCATGGTTTCCGATGGACTCACTACTGTTACACCACCACTACTCAGAGGCTTAGAGATGGTCAAAACTTTATTACAGAAACAAGGGCATGAGGTCATAGACTGGCCCGATACCTTTTTCAAGGAAATTCGAGCTACTATCTATCCATTCTATAGCGCAGATGGCATGAAACACGTGAAATCCATTCTTGCCAGGTATGATGAGCCACCAGATAGACACATGGTGAACGCTTTGAAGGAAGCAGTAGACTTGAATGTCTCTGATCTTTGGAAGAGTCAAACAAAGAGATCTGAATTGGCCCAGGAGTATTTGGAATTCTGGGCCAGCGGTGGGTCTCAAGGGCAACCAATAGATGCCGTGATATCAGCCTGTTCTACTTTCCCTGGATGTTTATGGAATAAAATCACTCCACAGCCGGTTAACTCCATTTGGAATGCTCTAGATTATAGCTCAGGAACATTCCCAGTGACAAGATGTGACGTGGCTATTGATAAGCCTTATCCAAGATCTGATTTCATCTCCGAATTGGATGAAGAAGTGCATGAAGTTTACACAAATAACCTTGATAAGTTCGCTGGTGGTCCCGTATCTTTACAAGTCGTCTGTCCAAAGTTGCAAGAGGAAAAGTGTATTTCTTTGATCAAATATATTTCTGATTTACTGTAAATATTCGAAATATCAAGTTATGGCTTATAACCACCACAGCATTGTATTATTACACTCATAAAGATCCTGATACAGTCAAGGTAGTCTATGATATCGACTTTCTCGTCTGGCATTGTATTAAACTTTCCCCCAGGTCCACAAACAATTCCTTGCATACCTAATCTTTCATAAAGGTGACCAGCATCACTACCGTAAAAGCATGGCGGCTTGAGGGCACCAGTTGGCTGGTCAACACCTCTTGTTTCTTTATAACATTTGTTCAACAACTTGACAATATCTGCGTCTGGATCAACCTCGAAGGGAGGCATGAAATCTCTCTTCACCAAGGACACTTCATACTTCATCTTGGGGAACTGTTTTTTGACAGAATCAAGTTCTCTAGTCAAATCAGCAAGGACGATGTCTTCTGTCTGCCCAGGAGCATACCTAGCAGCACCTGTGATGGTCACAAAATCCGATACCTGTGGAGGCCTCCAGTCTTCATAGCTTCTTCCTAAACCACCGCGAATAGTCCCCACATGGCATCGATTGACGCTTTCATGCATATCTGACCTTGGATCGGAGAACTTCAAGTAAGTGAGTCTTTTAATGGCTTCCATGGCACACAAAATGGCATCCGTGGCCTCTTCCCTCTTGGATAAATGCCTAGTGTCACCAATTATATTGATCTCAAAGATGGCCGATCCAGCATGCATCACAAGACCGAAGACGTCTGTAGGTTCACAATTGATGAAACAGTCGGCAGTGTCCTTAGTAATCTTCTTTTGTTCCAACAAAGCAACGGTCCCTGCTCCACCTTGTAGTTCCCCCACAACATATGTTAAGGTGACATCTTTGGAAACTTTCCAACCGGCTTCAATCAAGGTTTTGACAGCCATGTAATATGCACAACATCCTGATTTCATGTTTGACACCCCGATTCCATATATGTATTTTTCGTCATCTATAGAATATGTTGGTGCTTTGTCGTATTTACCTTCGTATGGATCGACGGTCCATCCTTCAGTAACTGGGTTCACATCCACATGTCCATTGAAAAGAAGGCTCTTAGAATCGGTCACTTCTGCAGTTCCTTTCCAGACGCCAACAGAATTTGCTCTGTGCATTCCATCCGTCTTGTCGTTGAAATCAACCGTTTCTGCTTTCAAGCCGATCTTTTCCATGGCTGCTGTCATATACTTTACAGCGTCTACCTCAGCAGGATACCTTGAGTGGGAAGGGATTTGAATGAACTTCGAAAGAAATTCAAGACTATCTTGTTCATTTACTTCGGGAAGTTGCATTTTATTTTTTACTAATGCTAATATGCATTCAATGGGGCCGAATTTACTTATATATCAGATGCTGGATCTCATTTGTTGAGTTCTATATTTCCGTACGTGTTGACAGGAAGATTGCCCGAAGCGGAACGATCGACTGCATAAAACAAAAATTCCAGAGTCAAAATAACGATAAGGGCGATCGGCCCTTTTAGTCACAAACTCCGCCTAGGAAAAGCCGTTCTTGGAACCCAAGCTATATCTATAACTACAACCCGATTTTGCAGTAAAACTCTGTAGTGCAAAAATGGTATCGAACACAAAAGATCTAGATCAGCCTTTGGTCCATAGTGGATCAGTTGAGCTGACAAAGAATACAGCTGACATCACTATAGACGCAGTTGAAGAACTTGAAGGTGTTAGAGATGAAGCATTTGAAATCTTCCAGAAAGGTGGGTTGACTGATGAGGTGGACCCGGCAGAATCAACAAGAATTGCAAGAAAATTTGACTACCACATGCTTCCTATTTTGTGTATCTTGTATGGGTTGAACTATGTTGATAAGGCGGCCTTGGGATGGGCTGTCTTGTTCAGTTTTGAAGAAGACTTGGGTCTCACTGGAGACGATTACTCCTGGGTTTCTTCCATTTTTTACTTCGGTTATATTGCCGGCCAATACCCTGCTTCTTTTTGTCTTCAAAGGTTTCCTACCGGTAAAGTCATTGCCATTACTTGTTTGTTGTGGAGTGTTATCATGTTGGCTCATATAGGGTGCACCAATTATGCCGGAATCTTGATCTGTCGGTTTCTTTTGGGCGTCTTCGAAGCTCCCATATCTGGAGGATTTGTCTTGTTTTGCTCTTTGTTCTACACCAGAAAGGAACAAGTTACAAGAACCATGATTTGGGGGTCTATGCAGGGTATTTTCTACGTTATCTTTGGTTTTGTGTCCTATGGTTTAGGGCATTCAAAGAGTAAAGTATTGAGTGAATGGCAATTGGTTTACTTGGTTTTGGGTCTTGCTTCTTTCTTGATTGGGGTTGTCTGGCTCTTCTTCATCCCAGATGGTCCAGGGAAGGCAAAATTTTTGAATGAAAGTGAAAAAATTATTGCGGTTAAGAGAGTATCCAAGAATATGATGGGTGTCAAAACCTACGATTGGCAATGGTCTCAAACCGTCGAATGTTTCAGAGATCCAAAAACCTTATTTGTTGTGGTGTTCCTTGTGTTTTCTATGATACCTAACGGTGGCCTCACCAACTTCGGTTCTTTGGTGTTAGCAGATATTGTACATGGACGTGTCGAATCTATTGCTGTGGGTGTGGGACAGTCCTTTTTTTCCAGTGGTCAAATGTTGATCTACTCCATTTTTGCAACCAAATACAACAACTTAAGAACCATTGGGATGACAGCTCCTCTTTTGCTTGCAATAGCTGGATTGTCTGCAGTTTATGCAACTGAGAACCACGGCAATAAATGGGGGAGAGTGTTCGCTTACTGGATGGTGAACTCTTACGCCGTAACTTGGCCATTCTGTCTTTCTGTGTTTGGTTCCAACTTTGCCGGACACACTAAGAGAGCTTCAATGAGTATGATTATGTTGGTATTCTTTGCTGTTGGTAACATCATTGGGCCCTTCTGCTTCAAAGCAAATGACGCCCCAAGATACACCAAAGCTCTTGCCACCAACTTGGGTTGTTTCTGTGCATGTTTCGTCGTTGGTGTCTTGTTGAGGTTCTATTTGATGTGGGAAAACAATCAAAGGGATAAGAGATACGGTGTCGTGGCAGAAGAGGCTTCCGAGGAAGAAAGATTAGAAGGGATCTTGAATGGTATGAAGGACCAAACGGATATCACCAATAAGCAATTCCGTTATGTCTTGTAAATCTGTGAAGACATTCGTTTCATTTGAAGTTTTGTTTATTTTCTTGAATCGGTTTTCGCAACTTTGGTATGGAACTATGTAGTTATACGAAAATACAGCCGGGTTACTAGAACCTCTAGGAGAGACTAGCGAATATTAAGCAAACTCTGAGTTGTCACACATTTAGGGTGTAAGGGTGTAAGGGTGTAAGGGTGTAAGGGTGTTGGTGTAAGGGTGTTGGT
>JAKTSP010000071.1:0-31215 GCA_030580255.1 Yamadazyma sp. yHMH393
GTAGTGACAAAAGTGGTAGTGTAATCAGTACATTCTGGACAGTCACCGAGATCCGAGGTGGTGGTGTATAAGTCACCGTCAGAATCGGTTGTGACAATAACTTCACCAGTTTCAGTGGAGACAGTTCCGTCTGGCAAGGTAGTGACAAAAGTGGTAGTGTAATCAGTACATTCTGGACAGTCACCGAGATCGGAAGTAGTAGTGTACAAATCACCGTCAGAATCGGTTGTAACGATAACTTCACCCGTTTCAGTAGAAACGGTGCCATCAGACAAGGTGGTCACAAAAGTTGTAGTGTAATCAGTACATTCTGGACAGTCACCGAGATCGGAAGTAGTAGTGTACAAATCACCGTCAGAATCGGTTGTAACAATAACTTCACCAGTTTCAGTAGAAACAGTTCCGTCTGGCAAGGTAGTGACAAAAGTGGTAGTGTAATCAGTACATTCTGGACAGTCACCGAGATCGGAAGTAGTAGTGTACAAATCACCGTCAGAATCGGTTGTAACGATAACTTCACCCGTTTCAGTAGAAACGGTGCCATCAGACAAGGTGGTCACAAAAGTGGTAGTGTAGTCAGTACATTCTGGACAGTCACCGAGATCCGAGGTGGTGGTGTAAGGGTCACCGTTGGAGTCCGTTGTAACAATGACTTCACCGGTTTCAGTGGAGACAGTTCCGTCGGACAAAGTGGTAACAAAGGTAGTGGTGTACTCTGTACATTCTGGGCAATCGGAAGCAGTACTGGATCCACTAGCAGCAGCGTCAGGGGCAGAAGAGAACACGGCTGAGCCAGAAGAAGTTACTGAGGCAGCAGACGAAGCAGCAGATGAAGCAGCAGACGAAGCAGCAGATGAAGCAGCAGACGAAGCAGCAGATGAAGCAGCAGATGAGGAGGCTTCACTCGAAGAGGAAGCTGCACTTGAAGATGCTGCACTAGACGAAGCCTCGCTCGAAGATGCGGCACTAGAAGATGCTGCACTAGAAGATGCTGCACTAGAAGATGCTGCACTGGAAGAAGCAGCACTGGAAGAAGCCTCACTCGAAGATGCTTCACTCGAAGATGCTTCACTCGAAGAAGAACTGGTGTCTGGGAACAAAGGCAAAGCCTTACACAGCGGACAGGTTGATGGTCTTTCAGTGTTGACAGCAGCAGCCCCATACACTAAACCTCCGTTGATGGTGTTCACGAAACCAAGACCAAAGTCAGCAGTGACTTGGTTAATCAATGAGGCATCGTAACCGGTACCCACATTGAAGTTGAAGGAGGAGAGACTGCTGGTTGTCACGGACAAAATCCCGTCAGCAGAATAAGAATAAGATTGAATTGCAACATCAAAACCAATGACGTTATCGCCACCCCATCCCACAACATTGATGGTTTGTGTTCTAGTGTAAGCATCGACTCTGATAGCACCTGAATCGGAGGAGAAGATGAATGTTTGGTCGGTAGAAATGTCCTGCAATGGATAGGCAATCCAAGCGGTAGCGTCTTCCCCGATATCGAAACACCCAGTCCCGTCGATAGCAGTGGCTTGTCTGTAGGCCGTGTTGATTAAACACACAGCCCCATCATTGGTGATTCTTTGCAAGTCCACCCCCAAGTCAACATAACCGGTGGATCTGGTCAACTGAATGAACTCAATAAGGTTGTTGTTGGTCCAGTCGGAAGAAGTGATGGTCAGGGTTGGGATTCCATAGGCACCGTTACCGGCAAAATAGATCTCCCCGTCGTTGAGGAAGGTGGTGGCATCGGTACTGTAGTAGGGTGTCAAGGTGGATGCTTCCGAGTTCAACACAACTTTTCCGTTGGAGCCCACCTGCCATTCGTTGTTGACCCCACCCAAGTCAACGTTCAAGCCAATGCTCGAAGATGTCGAGGAGATGAACAATTGACCTTGAATGTTCAAGTCACCAGTGAAGGTAGTCAAGTCGTTGTCGATGATGGACCAGTACACACCCTCGACCACTGAGGTGTCGCCCCAACTGGTGACGGTGTTACCTCTGGTGATGGTATCGGATGTGATGGTAGCCGTTAAGGCCCTTGCAATCAATGTTAACGTAGGCAACAAGGAAGAAACAGCTTTCATAGTTAAAGAACGATTGTAAGAGTTATACAGAAGAGCTGATAGAGTGGGATTTGCAGGGATATTTATACTAGACCAGACAAGGAACGTGAACGACAACTGGCGTCGGAGTGGTAGGTGGATTTGTATTGGACGCCGATTTATCCTAAAGATAGATTATTTTTTAAAGGTTTAGTTACCTAATTTAGTAGGTATGATATACCAATTAGGAATGAAACGATGTGCATCATATGAAAACCCCGTCCACAATAGAACAACTGATGGAATATTTAGAGTGGTGCAAGTGAATCCCATTGTAGGATCTACCGATCGCAAATAATAAAACACGAACATTATTTCGCAATCTTTTACCTGAATCCAGCAACAATGGGTTGGTTGTTGGTTATGAGCGATGACCGGAACGAAACCCCTTTGGAGACCTTGTTTCCGTAATAAGACAAGAGGTACGACCATAAGACAACAAGAACAATCGTACGCGGGTTTACGAGATGGTTTGGCCCAGCCATCGGGAATTTCGTGGTGAAATTCGAGTTCCTACTTTCGGATGGTATGGGTGATTGTTGGGACGTAGACAATAGTCCAGAGACTACGAAGGGGATTGTGCAACGGTGGGCGAAGAAATAGGGGTTACAAGTGCTGGCCTGTTTACGAGTTCTTGTTACAACAACATTAATTTCCACATTGGGTAAACCATCTTGAATAGGTATTTGGCAGTCGAAGGATTTTAACCTTCAAAATAAGATTTAGCCTATGTAAGATTTGGGGGAAAAAATAACTGGCGGTAATCTTTACCCTGTGGATGAAAAGAGAGTATTTTAAAGGAGTTTAGGGGATGCGTTCTGCACGTGAGACTATGCAAATACCGGGAATAGGCTTTGGTGGGGTTTCTTGAGCCTGACCGCCTCTCAAATGGGCCAAATCCGATTGTTGCAACTAATATTTTTTAAGACCCAAAAAATGTTTTCCGTTTTAGTGCAAACCAGGGTATTATTTTTTAGCTACACCCAACGCAGAAACAAACACCAAAGTATCGACCGATCCTTATTGTTGTTTGGCTGACATAAGTTTAAGGTTAGACTTGCCGCCAGTTAAGGTTTGGTTCACGAAACTGGAAATACATCGGGGAATACGAGATTCAACTGATTGTTTCTTGATGCCAAGGCTATTTTAGGGGTCTATAGTTTTTAGGGTCCCTTCAAGTAGACCTGAAATGAAACTGTCTTCAGCAGGGTTATCAGATCTGGGGTGAAATTGGCCGGTTTGGGGGTAAAGTTAACTGTTTTTGGCATCGTGTGTTTTCCTTGTAGTTTCGCCTGTAGTTTCCATCAGCTGCTGTGATTTTATTTTTTGTGTTATTTGTTTTTATGGTTCGACCCGAAAGATCAGCATATCCCTGGCTAGTTGATGTCTCTTCGGTGATTGACACATGTTCTAGCCGTGTCGCTTGGCTGTGTATGCGGTGTTGCTGTCATTTGGGGGTACGGTATGTCTCTGCCCGTGTTTTGGTGATCTGTTGACTTTTGGGGTTTAAGGTTATGTTTTTTTTTATTCGATGTTTTACGGATTCTCCCACCATACATTGTTAAAATGCCTCATTGTTGTGTTGTTTTCCTATTGTGTGCCAAGGTATAAACGTTGAAATTCCAAGGTTTTGTTGAGCCGGTATGGAGTGGAGGTATGGAATTGTGCGTACACGACTTAGTTGCAAATTAGTTGCAAGTTTCACTAAAAAAAAGATATGAGCAGCAAGAAGAAGACAAGGAATTGTGAGTGATGATTGTTGAAGACATAAACATACAAAGAGATAATATAGGGCCGACGGAGTTGAAGTGATTTGTTGAGTTTGATTTTTTTGGTGTATATTAACAAGGTTTCTGTGCCATGGATGTTTCCCAGGTTTGTTCACCACGTACGTTCTCCTAATATTCGGCAACACATTCATCAACAAGCAATAGATGAACTAAGACAGCGTTGGACGGCAGTACCATCCTAGAAGCAGCATCGATGGAGTCGTGAGTGGAATACTGATGGTAACAGCTTCTTCTGCCTTTTTGATTCTGAAGGGTCCAACCGATAATCATTTCAGTCCATTGACCTGGGAAGACGGTGGCACTCGGGATGTGGCGTTAGCTTGCAGAGCTTCGAAGAATACAGTGAGTGTGGCGTGGCCGTTTCAAAGAGTAGACTGGCTTCGATTTCCCTGCCACAGGTGTTGAGTCACTTAGGACGAGTGAGCTTGACAAGCTCCTTGAATCTGGGCAACTCCCTAGTTTGGACATGTTCTGGGTGCCAGTTGAAATTTCACATTCAAGTCTACCCTAGAGTTGCCCACTAGATGAGTCTGTAATAGAAGTTACACAAATGATACTATCACTTGAAATAGTCTAGACGGCGTGGTCTTCACGGTCTCTCACTCTTGCCTGTGAGTTCTTCTCGTCTATATCTCTTATATTCAGGTACACCACCAAAGCTACGGAAACACCACTTGGAACACGAGTCAACCAAAATCGGCTCAATCCACAATCTTAACGACAACCTTACCGTTGGCCTTCCCCGAAGCAGCATGGTCATACGCCTCCTGTGCCTGGTCGAACAGGTACACCGAATCGATGAAAGGCTTAATCTTCTCCAGTTCAAATAGTTCCACCACCTCATCAAACCCAGTGCTTGTCTTAACCATAACGTTTTTGATTTTCACAGGGACCCATCCAACGATCGATAATATCGATTGCTTCAAAAGGTCAAAAGTCAAGATGGAAAGAAGAGTCGCTTGCTTGTCTCGTTTCTTCCCCCCAGTAACCAACACCGCAGACCCGCCTTTGACCACAAAATCACCAACGTTTTTCAACAACGTCTCATTACCAGCACAGTCCAAATAGGTGTCGAATTTGCGCTCCTTACAATGTTCCAAAACAGCATTGGTGATACTATTGACCTTCGTGTAATCAATGATTTCATCTGCTCCCAAGGCCTTCACCTTCTCCTCAGACTTCCCGGAACATGTCACGACGATCTGTTTCACGTTGGGATTGAGCTTCAAAAGGCTGATGACGTAGCTTCCCACCGACGTGGAGCCTCCATTAACCAATACTCTTGCACTTTCGCCCAAACTAGCTTGCTGCACGACTGTGTATGCGGTAGAATACACAAGACTGAACAAAGATTCCGGCACTGAAAGGTTCTTTGGCACCTTTGTCATGGACCATAATGAAGATTTCTTCATTTCAAAGCTGACATATTGGGTCAAAGTGTGCTTATCCCAGGAGTGGCCACAAACAAAATCACCCACTTCGAACCCAAACTTTTCCTGGGCTTCCTTGCCGATATCGACAATCTCCCCCGAGTAATCAAGACATATTCCGAAGTCTTCATACAAGAAATTGAAAATCGGGTAAGCCGAATTCTGCAAAGCGAAGTCCACTGGGTTGAAGCCAGCCGCATGGATTTTCACCAAGATTTGTTCGTCCCCCACGCCAAATGTACCATCGCCTTTCAGCACCAAGGGGATTTGCTTTTGTACATACTTCAAAGCCGCTTCGTTTTTGTTTCTATACACCACCGACTTTGTGATTATATGGTCTGTGTGGAACATTTAAACAGACGGCTTTGGAACTGAATTTCGGGGCTTTATATATTTTATATAACGGGATTAACGAAAGTCCGCGTGGCCCACGGGCCGATGGGCCAGTTTTTGGGAAAGCATCTGGCACAGGCCGTTGACCGTTATATCCAGGATGACAAAACAACACAGGAACGGCCCTGTTTTAGGTAAAGTCGGCGGTTGTGTAAAAAGACAGAGTCAACAGAGTATGGACTAAACAAAACAACGTATATTACAATTCATCATAACACCTGAGCGGTTACCAAGACAGATGTCGACATTGGCAGGTTGCCGTGCCACGGAGAGTTCATAAAAAATGAATCATTGATACTGTTGCTGGTTAGGCATGTTCCCATTTTGCATTCCGAAATATTGCTGGTACACGTTTGGATCGTTGTACCCTTGACTTGGCATTGGCATTTGAGGGTGGCTTTGGGGGTATGGGATTCCTGGGGGTAAATGGGTTCCTGGTGGTAACTGGTTACCCACCTGTTGATGATGGAGTCCCACTTGGGGGTTTTGAACCTGTTGTTGTTGAGCCTGTTGTTGAGCCTGTTGCTGAGCTTGTTGCTGGGCCACTGAAGGGTCTGGGGTTTCTGGCGAGTTGCCATCACTTTGGTTGTCTTGGTCGTCTCCCAAACCTTCCTCTGGGGCATTCAAGCAAGCTTGGATCAAGTTTTTCCCTTCGCTTTTGGTAACCAAAGGTTGTAATTTGGGCGTTGTAAACGTATAAACCAACCCAGTTTCACTCACAACCAACAACAACACTTGGGTTCCCGTCAACACCGATAACTCATAGGCTTTCTTCATAATTCCCGCTTTTCTCTTAGAAAATGTGATATGTCTTCTCGACTTGTCTTGAATGAATTTGATATCGATTTTTCTTCTTTCTTTTGGTTGTTTCCCTCCGGCAGATTGTTCGTCATCGTCATCATCTGGTGGTTGGTTAGTGGTAGACGTGTTAAAGGTGGCGTTTCCTGCCAAATCGTCAGCGTTCTCTAACTTAGGTTCAGTGGATTCACTCATGTCTATAAGGCTTGTTAGTATTCTATTGTTTTGTTTTGGTAAAGAAAATAACAATCCGCGCGACCCTACATAACATTAGCAGACAACGGCAATAGTTGGCCGACGTGCCCCTACCAAACCACCCGTCAAAAGTGGGATTTCTCCCTTGGTACCATTGGTAATCATTCCCAACAACATTATTATTTAGGCCACAAATGTCGCTGCCCAACCGGACAGCTTGCTGTTCCTCACGCACCACCACCGTTTAATTTGCCAAATCAGCACTTCATAGATGCATCTCGCTGAAACTGAATACATCCATTTTTAAAAACAGTCTGGTCGACCAATCACCCGCCTTTGTCCTCCAAAACAACGGTGGGCTTCCCACCACCAAATCTTGGGGGGAGGCGAGTTTGCTGGACTTGAAACAGCACTGTTATCTGTGATGGAAATTGATGGTGCAAATCTGATGTACCCTATTAGGAAATTGAATAGATTGTGAATGCTCCTCCAAATTAGGTAACCTCAAAATCTTAACCATATAAAACGTATGGGGCTTGCAGGTGACGGAGTCCCCGAATACCAATGGAGTTAAGGGTATGCGTGTATAGGCGGGAGATGGATCTTCATTATGGGGGAATTTGGAGATGGCCGCTCAATTGATTGTTGGTTTATCTGGTGATACATACTTTTTCAGTCAGTTATTTAGGAAAGTTTTCAATAGTTTTTTTACAATTTTACCAAAGAGGAATTCCCTTGTTGAGAAGTTTTTATTTTGTGGTGAAGTGGGGTCGTGAGAGAACCGAATACGAACCTATTTATTTTAAAGGTGTGCGGAGTTAAGGACGCAACTCCGTAGTATATATACACAATCTAGTGGCCGTTTTCTGCATTTTCTCCCTTTTCTGCAGTTGCTGTGCCATTTTCCTGGACAGGTTCTGGAACCGTACCCTCAGGGCTCAACACAGAGCCTGCAGCATCCACCTCCTGGTCCTTAGGCTCTTCCGGCTCTTCGAGTTCGGGATTAATATCAACGGTGTAATCTACCCACACATGCAACAAATCGTTGATGTTGGCGTTCAATTTCTTGTCATCGACCTTCCTGTTCACCAACACCAACCACTTGAGAAGCTTGCTCTTCATCACTATTGTTTTAGGCATATTTTTCAGCTTCAACACACGAAGCTGGGAAATGATCTCATCGACGTTTGGCTCCAGAGCCTCCACCAATGCCTTCAAGTTCAGCACCAACGGCGTTGAAAGCTTGCCGAACTCCTGTAGTTTCGAGCTGTGTTCGTGGGAGAGGTCAGTGCTTTTGGGGAAGTTGTGCATGAACTCGATCTGGTCGTTCTTGTTGTCGTAGATATAGTTGCCTTGGCTGTAGTTTTCGTCCAAGTCTTCGGCCACGCCCCAGTCCAGGTCTTCTTCTTCCTCTGGCTCTTTCTTCTGTACTTTCTTCACTGGTTTTGTCTGCTTCTTCGATAGGGGCTTCTTGGCGGTCTTCTTGGGAGCCGGCTTCGAAACCTTCTTCGGCGCTGTCTTCCTCTTCTTGGGCTCGGGCTCGGGCTCGCTCTCGTCGCTTTCTTCACTGTCGGGCTCACTCTCAGACTCGCTTTCAGGGTAGCTCTCGGGCTCCGGCTCGCTCTCGGGCTCAGGCGGTCTCCCCAGCAGACCGTAGTTGACGAACAATTGCATATCGATGGGGTTCTTGGCCAACTCGTAGGCGCTTTCCAACAAATTGTCCTTGCGTCTTTTCACGGCAGCGAAGTGGGCATTTATCATGGAGTCATCCAACGGCTTGATGTCGCTGCTCTTGATCCAGATGTAGGTGTCGTCGCTGAAGAACCGGACGGGCACAATGTACGCCGGCGGCGCCTGTTTTCCCTTTGTTTTTTTGGCAGGGAACACTGTTGTTTTTGGTTTTTTGGCCACCACATAGTCGGGCAAAATCGCCTCTTCGAGCACCATGGCCGGCCACGGCGGGTAGCCCTTGACCTTGGCTAGCACGATGTCTTTTGGTACAAACTGCGGCATTTCAACGGCCTATTTCAAACAGTGCCTTAGCTGATGGATCAAAGCAAAAAAGAAGTACCTGCCAAATTATTTTCGCGTTGGGCCACGTTAAAGCAAGCGGTGCATCAACCCATCGTTCCCCACCGCCACCGTCAAATTGTCGAGAATCTTCACGTACGGAACGTTCCTGGACGTGGTGGTGTACGTTTTGGCGGGCCGGATCATGTTTTTGGAGTATGTGTAGCTCTGGAACGAGCCGGTTTCGCTTCCCACCACAAGCAGGCCGTTTTTGTAGTCCATTTTTATACAGTAAACGAAGGGGTTCCCCACCCTGTACTCGTTGACAGACTCTTTCAGCGCCGTGTCGATCACAGACACGGTTCCGGCCTCGGTGAGGGCTATGACACGGGAGTTTTCCACGGCAAAATCGATCACTGTAGACCCACAGCAGAACGCGAGCTTGGACTCGGCCCGGAAGTCCACTGCGGCCAAGGTACCATCGTTGGCGCTGCAGAATGCGGTGTAGGGCACGTCTGGAGATGTCTTGACGGTGTTTATGGAGTCGGACGCCACTTTCAAAGCGTAAATAGACCGTCGGGTTCGGAAATCGTGCATGTGCAAGGTGCAGTTATTTCCACCAGAAACCGCCACTTTTGGCGTCAAGAAGGCCACCGACTGCACTACGTCGTTGACGCCGCTGTCTGAGCATGCGGACGAGTTCACGGGCTGCGTGGTGTTGGCGTCCCAAAGAGTGACGATATTTCCGTTGGCGGAGATGTGATGCGACGCGATGGAATCGGACGCCAATGTGGGAAGACGATGAACGGGGGGGAACCGTACCACTTGCGCCGACTGGGTATTGACCAGCACAAGACCATCGCCGCCGGCGAGGACCCAGGGGGTGTGGGGGACGGAGCAAAGGGTGGAGATGGGCGTAAGGCTGACGGGGTCCATAAAGTGAGGTGAGAAGTGAAAAGAGAGTGAGAAGGGAGTGAAAAGAGAGTGAGAAGAGAGTGAGAAGAGAAGTAAAAGGAGGAAAAGGAGGCAACGGGGAAATGGATATGAAGAGAAGTGGAGTGGAGGAAAGGGGGAAAACGTGCATATTTGTGTTCAGGTATATTTATACGGAGCCAGAAGCTTACGTTGGATGTGTATTAATAAAGTGGTGAAGTTTAGTATGGTTAAAGGTAAGCAGGGGGTTGGACAGACGATGGGTAAATAGGCCATGTGATGCAAGGGATGCAATGGGAAGAAAACGCCTTGGAATCTGGGCCGGCGAGCCGTTAGGGCTGGCATAGGTTGTTGTCTCTAGTATGGCACGTCACGCCATTGAAGCATATTTGAGGGGGCTCATCACGTACCTTAGCAAGAATGACTCAATTTAAGGCTTTAAAGCCTGACTTCACCGATGCCAAAGCCTGTGCTGGGGGATATGGAGTACCGGGAGACAGCTCAGCACAAGGCTCAACACAAGGAAGAAGAAGACCCAAAAAGCTAGTCAGCCATAGTTGCACAGCCCGAAGGTTACGTCCGCCAGTACAGGAAGGCTTTGGCAAAAGCAGCCACAGGCATTGCCAGCCTCCAGACCCAGTTGGTCTAACTGGATGCTTGGTTCCACAATCACGTGACCATATTTCACGTTAACAACTGCAACCACTGGCAGAACGGCAACACAAACGCAACCAAACACAGCGATGCCCTGGACGGCTGACAAACCTTTGCCGAACGCCGAACCTGGAGTCAGGCGCCGTTGGTGGCGTTGTCAGGGCGTCGTTATAAATCTGATCACTATTATTTTTTTGAGCCGTGCCATCTCAAATCACCTGACTAATTGCTTGTTGATAAATAGCTTCCACCACCGACTGAAATACCAAAACAGTTCAATCAATCAAAAAACACACAATCCACAATCCAGAATCCACAGTCCTAGCATGTCCCAGATAAAGAAAAGAAGAACACAGGGCCCGTGCTCGTACACAGACACGTTGATGGAGCCTTCGCCTAGTTTCTCGTTGCCCCACAGAACCAGTCTTTCTTTCCCACCGCTCCACAACTCTGAACAAAGCTTCATCGCCTGGTTTCACTATGTGCAAACCAATCTCCCCAGCTCCAGCTTCAACGGGTTGCTCCACCTACTGTTCATAAACACAAACGACGACTATTGTGCTTTATTGCACCCTTACACCAACAAGTGTCAGTCGATGCCTGAATTGGACACCCAACTCAACTCCATCTTGTGCCAGTCCGTCAGCGCCGATCTCCGCCAGAGTTTGGGCCTCTCGCCGTCTTTGATGTCGTGCTGTAACTTCGAGAGCATCAAATGGCACTTCCAATCGAAAATCACCGTTTTCCACTTGATGGATTTGGAAAATCGGTTGTTTTTCAACTCCCATAAACCACTAGCGTTCTTGGCTGATCTCGGGTACTTGTCCACCATATACTCGTTGGTTTTCGGCATCAGTCCGCCACAGGATGTGAAAATCAATTGGATTTTAAACGCGTTGGGTCGGGACTCGACAAACCACTCTTTATTGGAGAAAATCCAGAATAATTGGTCGGTGGTGGCCAACGACGTGTGTGAGTTAAGACGGATCATCTTGACAAACAATCAGGTAAGGAGGGTGTGACAATAGGGCCGGCACTGTACAATAATGTAGTATAATGAAAATAGACATGGGTATCTTTAGCGTCGTTATTTCCTATATTTCTCTTCTATCGTTCTCGCCAAGCGTATTCGTATCGTTCTTGTCGTACTCGCTTTGTTTTCTCGAACACTTCTTTCCCCCCTGTTGACGTCCCTTCTCCTTGCCCCCTGTTGACGTCCTCTCCTTGCCTGTCCATCACACATTGCTCTTCAACAAACTTCTGACCAGTTTCAAGAAGTCCTTGAAATTCTCCGTACGCTCGAATTCTTCCACCACAGGCCCGAGCTCATTGTCGCTCAATGCAGGGAAACTACCCGTAACCTTCACGTCGTCGATTTTCAACTCAATCCAGAACTCTTTGTCAATATCATGTGGATCCAAATTGCTGAACTTGAATTTGATCGTATCCTCCGCCACCACTTCCAACCTTAACCCCAAGTACTTTTCAAACTTCGCCAACTCCACCAGGTCCTTGTTGACTTGGTCCATCAAGTCGTCTGAGATCTTGTTGATCTTCACCGTCATGTCATTAATTTGGTTGTTCAAATCGTTCAATTCTTCGTCTAACTGGTGCTTTTTATCGGCCAAGTTCACCTGTTCTTGCTTCAACTCGTCGATTTTATATTGTCGGCTCTCAAGGTTCTTCAATCCCTCCTCTATCTTCAATTTGGTCTCCTGTTTTTGTTCATTCAATTGTTTTATTTGGTTTTTCAATTTCAACTGTTGTGTTTGTAAATCGTTGATACTTATGGAGTAGTTAGTTTTGTCGTCAATGATCTGCCTTTTCTTTGTAGTCACAAGCTTGTTGAACCTGGAGGTGAACGCATCCAACTCTTTTTGGAGCTGAAAAAAGTCTTGTGTTGGCGTTTCCATGGCGTGTTGTTTATTTGTTTATTGATCTTAAAAAACTAGTTTGTGTACAGTCGCGCTGCTGGGGTAGTAGTAGTTGAAATCAGTTCAAATGATGGCAATTGTGTGCATGATGTATAAGGGGACGGAAGACCAGCAGACGTAGGATGCAGACTTAGCAAATAATCTAGGACTAGGTCCAGCATATGATCAAGGGTAATGGGAGTGTTGTAGATCCCATCGCCATTGGTTGCAAAAACCGATTTGCGACATTTCCCATCGCTATATAAATAGCAAATGGATCCGCTCTTTTTTTGCAAACAACAATTTTTGGCACTTTTAGAAATGGACATGGACTCCATCAAACTCCTCACATTCAACGTCTGGGGACTCAAATACATTTCCAAGCACAGGCAGGCCCGGATAAAGGGCATTGTCTCGAAACTCCGAGATCCATCCGAAGACTACGACGTGGTGGCGCTTCAAGAAGTATGGTGTCAAGAAGATTGGGATACCATCGAATCAGGATTAAATGATATATATCCATACGCCAGACACTTCAAGAGCGGCATCATTGCGGGGCCCGGGCTCGCAATACTCTCCAAGATTCCAATTGAGAGCTCGTGGTTGTACAGGTTCCCGATCAACGGCACTCCAGCCGCCGTTAATAGAGGTGATTGGTATGTGGGTAAAAGTTTGGCAGTTACGTGTCTTTCCAACAACGTGGTGATTTTGAATAGCCACATGCATGCTCCATACAGTGTAACGGGCGATGAGGCGTACCTGTGCACCCGGGCATGCCAGGCGTGGGATATTGCCAAGTTGGTGTCGTTGTTGAAGAAAGCAGGTTCCCATGTTATTTTTGTAGGGGATTTGAACTCGAGGCCTGATTCCTTGCCCCACAAGTTTTTTACCTACTACTTGAGGGATAGCTGGGAGGTATTGAAGACACAACAAAAGGCGTTGTTGACCAATGAAGAAGTGCTGAAACTATCCCCCAAAGACCAGATTTTGAAGGGCGGAGTGACATGCGATTCTCAGCTCAATACTTGGAGGAAACACAAACAGACCCATGAAGGGTGTAGGCTAGACTATGCATTGATAAGTGACTCTTTATCGGTGGTGGATGCTCAAGTAAGGTTCATCGATGAGTTGCCCAGTCATGGATGCTCTTATTCTGACCATTTTGCTTACTACACCAAGCTTCGTTTCAAACCAGACCAAGTATCCCCGCAGCTGGACAACCAATTGGTGCCGTTATTACAGGCATTGATAGGAGAAATTGAATTGTACACTTTGGAAACGTTGCCCCGTCAAAACACCTGGAAGACCATGGTGTTCTACATGGCAACGTTGACAATGATTTTGGGGATGGCACTTGGATTTGCAGTTAATGGGATAGTGTTGGGAATAGTTATGCCGGTGGTGTCGATCTTGGCTGTCATCGCAGGCGGGATTTCGGTGCTTTGGGTGAAGCAGGAAATAAGAGCTATGGAAGAGGTGAAGTTAGAGGTCTTGGACACGTTGAATGCCTTGATGATGAGGGCCTAGGAGATCGAGGTCTTGGGGTGAAGAAAAGTACAAGGCATGTGCATGTGCATGTGCCTTACTTCTTTGGCTCTTTAGCGTTCAGGTCCCGTTCTGCCCGTCGTTCCTTGACCTCCCAGCATGATCTCGTGGTTTTTGGGTTTGTGTAACCTGTTGAAATTTGGTTTCTGTGAAATCAAGTACAAACCGCGCAGAAGTTTACGTGTTAAAAAATCACCACCATGTCACCTTTCATTATCTTCACCTTGCTTGTGGCCGTACAAGCCAGCTTGTTTGACTTCTTCCAAAACCAGTTCCACCACAACACCAACAACCAGCAATCCAACTTCGAACTCAACAATCTCAATTCAAATTGTGATGGGTATTTGTGCCCAGAGACTTCTGTTTGTGTAAAAGAAGCAAAACTTTGTCCATGCCCATACCCATCGAGCCAGTTACGATGCTTCTTGCCCAACGGGAACCATATCTGCATTTCCAAACCCGGAGGCGAAGTTGCTGGAAACTATAACGACCCCAACACCAACTGGAAAGTGGATGCTAAGGATGACGATATACGGGATTGTGGATGGGTTGGCAGGTACTATAAAGGCCACATATAAAGGCCACATATAAAGGCCACGAACTTGGCCAAATACATAGTGTGTGGACCCTAAAAGCCAGCTTATGCACAAATGGACGGAATACCAATAAATCAACGTCCACCTGTTGTTTGCTACCCTCATAGATAAAAAGAGCATGGAAAATAGAGAATACACGAAGCAGTTCACCCTTGCAGTTCACAACGGGACTTCAAAGCCTCTACCCAGAAACCTAATTAAAGTACCAGATCTCTTTGTGTTTGTACCAACATACACAAAAGCCCCCATCAGTTGCGCTAAAAGCTCTAGCCACCTCGTTTGTGGGCCGCTTCACATGACCAGATTTCTTTTTCCGCGAACTATTCAAGTATTCCAAACCCCATATTTTTCCCTTTATCACTTATCTTTCTTCAAATGACTATCGACGTTCACATACAAGAAGAGCCCAAGCCCCACAAAAATGCATCGGGAGACCACCCTTCACTGAAAAATTACAACTACTGCTTTCAAAATTACTACCACGGCCACAACTACTTGAATCCGAACCCCAAGTATATCAGCAATGTTAAAGCCAATATCAATCATTTCCAGCTAAGAGACTTGCTACAGATCGATCAGACCACAGGAGATTTATATTTCACAAAGAGCTACAGCATTTGGAAGTTGTCCAAGGACAAGAACAGTTTTGGTGGCTCTGGTGGCGCTATGAAATCCCCGGGCACTGCTGGCAGCGGTGGCTTTGGGTTTGGCACAAAAGAAGGATACCAGGGGTTCAACGGTGATGGCGGGTACAACAGCGACACCCTTCAGTCCAAAGAGATCATCATGCCAGACTACTCCCCCCGTTGCTTCAACGTCACCGATAACGGGGCCATGGTCATTGGGGGGCTCATGACCAGCGCCTACCGGATTTATTTCTCCAACATCGAAGGGTTGCAGATGAAGAACCAGGTGACCCGGCCACAAAAAGGGTTGTTTACGTTCTACAGCCCTGAGACGGGCAGCGGCAAGACCGTCAAACTAGGGGAGATGATCAACAATGCCGTTTTGATCGACAACAACAAGTACAAAGGCAGCAACCAGTACAAGTCGTATGTTTGCAATAACGACTCGTCACTTTATGCATTGGACATCATGAACAACGACGAGATAGCCGTCAACAACAAGATCGTGTGTGAACACGACGTTTCGTTGAACAGTGTGATGAACAGCCCCACCAACGACAAGCTCTTGGCAATCACCGGAGACACGTCGTCGTTTTTTTTGGTGGACCCCACTGCCAACAAGCCAATAATACAGAAGGTCGAGACCGACCACGACTCCGGGTTTGGCATCAGCTTTCATCCCAACGGGAACTTGCTTTCGGTTGCGTTCCAAGACGGGAACTGCCAGCTTCATGATTTAAGAAACGTTTCAAAGCCGTTGCACACCATCAAATCCACCCGGCCAGGCCACCAACTGGGAGGATTCCGGTGTTGCAAGTTCTCCAACAGCAAGTTCTCTGACCTTTTGGTGATTTCGGAGCATGTAGGGAGAGTGCACGTTGTTGATTTACGAAACTTGAACGACGAAGCAAACAACCACCAAGTGATTGTGTTTCCTTTTGCATTGGACCAGTACGGAGAGTACAAGAGAGAGACCTTGAAACACGAAAGAGACGGAACAGAACACGGAAACGGACGAGAACACGGAAACGAGGACGATGAAGGACACAACAGTGACACAGACGATGAAATGGAAGTGGGCAATGAGAGTCACGACGACAGCGTTGACGACAGTCTGTACAAACGGACCAAGGTCGCCACGGAAACGCACGAGAACATCCCTATCTACGACGACCTTTTTGACGACTCAGATGCAAAGTTCGATGCTCCTTTGGTGTACGACTACGACTACCTCACCAACGTTAACCCCAGACTTTTCAAATATTACACTTACAAGCCAGAAAAAAGTTATACTTCTCCCACAGGCTCACCCTCCAGAACTTTGGCCCCAACAGCATACCCCGGCATGGACTCCAACAATCTTTTCAACTTCCCTATGCATTCAGGTGATTCGAGTGTCACATACCAGAACTCAGACAATCACATCCACGGAGAGATGGAATTGAGTGGGTTAGATTGGTACGATTCCAAGCTTTTCATTGGCTGCGAGAACGGAGGCATTATCCGCTGGGACTTGAACTACATTGCCAGAAGAAGTTTTGGGTCTTTCTCTTTTGTTTAACGATTAACGATAGTACAATTCACGAAGACATACGTTTGCGACATTTTGCTCCAAAAACTTACATAAGCAGACTCCATACACGCTCTTTTTCTTTACGCGTTGATGCAATTTCAGATACAACTCATTGTGAAAACAAGACAGTCGTATCGGCACAGCAGCAGCATCAGCAGTAGGAGACGCCACCTGGCACAGAGAGGATAGTACGAACAGAAGCCTGACCACAAACGAGAAGTTACAGTGCACAAGAAAACTTGCACAAGAACACCAGCACAACACACTTTACGCCGAATCAACACAGATCTGATCAAGAACAAAACCACAAGACATCTGCGCCAAAGAGGTTCTAACCACAAATAGACAAACCCACAAACAAAAACACTGGTCCCATGCATGTTTATCCTTCCCAATTCGGAAAGCTTTTCCAAGAGATCAAACGAACGTCGCTTTCTCATTCCACCTGTAAGCTCATCATATTTGCATCGTGTTTGGACATAGATTCGTTATGTTCGGCCAAGATCCTCAGTAACATCTTCAGAAAGGAACTCATCCAGTACCAGCTAATACCGGTGGTGGGATATTCCGACCTTAAAGGCCATTTCGACAAACTCGACGACGAAGTGTCCAATGTCATATTAATAGGGTGTGGAGCCATGCTAGACATGGAAGGGTTTCTTGAAATCGACGTGTCGGAGTTTGTAACAGAGACAGACACCAAGGGCGATGTTTTGAAGCAGTTGCCGAACTTGAAGCGGAAAGTCTTCGTTATAGATGGACACCGGCCCTGGAATTTGGATAATTTGTTCGGGTCGTCCATAGTAGTGTGCTTGGACGATGGGTATATCGATGATAACTTGAAGGAAGAGAAGTTGGCGTACGAGAAATTGACGGAAATGGAGGAGGAAAGTGAAACAGACGAGGATGAGGAAGAAGAAGAAGAAGACGAGGACGATGAAGAGGAAGAGGACGAGGTCATTTCCATCCATTCAAACGATGACGACGAAACCGTCTCCAGGAAACGAAGAGCTCAGTATAAACAACACAAAAAACAACGCAAGCAAAGGAGGATCGCCCTCAACAAGCACGAAGACACAGTGGAAGCGTATTATAATCAGGGAACGACCATATTGACCTCCACGACGGGAACCATCTATGCATTATTGTCGTCCATCGGGGAGACAAACATCGAAAACTTGTGGCTTTCGATCATCGGCACCTCTTCCCTCGACAACCATTACCCTGAAGTGTACGACAAGTTCCACCCTTTGTACCGAGATGAAGTGGTCAGATTGAACCCATCCAACCAAGTATCAGAGAAAACCGCCGATTCAACGGTGCTAACCATGGACAAAGACTACCATTTATTCCTTTTACGTCATTGGACGCTTTACGATGCGTTTTTCTACTCCAGTCATGTCAACTCAAAGCTAAATCTCTGGACAGAGGACGGGAAGAAGAAACTTCACAAGTTGTTTGCCAAAATGGGGGTGTCTCTAGCTATAGCGCAACAGAAATGGATTTACATGGACATCGAAGTGAAAAAGAGTTTACCTTCGATTTTCAGAAAGTACCTCCCGTTGTACGGCTTAGAAGGCATAGTGAGAGAAGGGTTCATCCGAACGTTTGGATTTACGGGCCAATTATCTGCAATGGAGTGTGTGGAATCGTTAACTGCGTTATTAGAGAGTGACCACCGAATAGTTTCCACCGACAAGGAAATCGAAGAGGAGTTGATCAACTCCAGAATTAAAGATCGAGAAAAGATCTGGGTGAATAACTTTTGGTCTTCTTGGGATGCGTTGAACATGGCCCTTGTGAATTCGGGCAGTAATATTTCTGGGATTACCACCACCGCTGCATCCTCACTAAACTTGAAAAAGTACAAGGGCCTCGAGTTGTTACTCCAAGGGCTCGAAAGCGCCAAAAAGATCCAGCAAGTGATATTCAGAACCGGCACATCTTTGCTTGAACGAAAACTCATAAAGAACTTGAAATTGTACCGGTTGTGTGTGTTGAACGACGGTTCGATACCAGATCTCAAGATCTTCAGTAATCCGTTGATTCTTTCGAAACTCGGTAACTGGATCCTCGATAATATCACCGAATTGGAGTTCTTGAACAACAAGACCACCTTCTTAAAGCCGCTTGTGGTGGCTAGTTTGGATATAGAGACCGATACCTATTTGGTGATTGGGTTGGCTCCCAAGTACCCCAGGGGGATGAATAATTCAGAAAAGGCGAAACTCATTCAAAGTAAGACCGGCGCAGATGGCAACATCACCACCAGATTGAACACCTTCAGCGTGGCGTTCCAGCAGGTGGCTAATTCGTCTGGGGCCAAGGTCAGAATCGATAGTTTTGACAGTTCGGTGATTGAGATCCGAAAAGACGACTTGTCTCCGTTTTTGGAGAAGTTGACGTTGAGCGGGTTGCTTTGAGGAACTGGATACTCTGGAGCCTGCCTTCGTTGGAGCTTTGTCTGCGTTCGTTGGGAGTCTAAGTAAATATACGCCAATTTGAAACAGGGCTCATAGCGAAAAAAGGGAGACTAAATTTAAAAGTATTTATTTTAATCAACAAAATGTCAAGCAAGCCGCTAGTCAGCGAAGAAAATATACCATTGCTGGACATGGCTGGAGTGAAGCCGCACAAGCATGACGAGGAAAGCTTTTTACAATTACATGAATTCAAGATGGGCCGTCCCTTTTTTGGACTATATGGTAGCAGATACAAAACGCTTTCAGCGTTTTTAGTTATTGCGTTGGAAACGGCATCAGTGGTCAAATCAAAGGAAGAGGAGGCTGAAATTCAGGAGACGGTAGTGAATTGCGATCCAATCATGTGGGACTTGATCATGGAACGGACATCGGTCGACAGTAGTTTCACGTATCCCGATATCTTGAGGACAGCCATTGTGACGCTCGATGATAAACACAAAGAGATAGATGCAAAGTACTATTCGATTATCAAGCCGTTCGGTTGGGGGTTCAAACTAGCTCCGGAGTACACGAAGTACGAAGACTTCATTAGGAGAAGTCACGGTCTAAAGTATCTACTCCTCCTGATAGCCATATTCTTTGGTCCGCTCTTGGTGATTGCTTTATTAGCGATTATAGGAGTATTCGACGGAGTACCATCAGCGGAGTGAAGGGGCCGCTGCGCTTACCCTTGTGAAAAGAACAAATGCTAATTGAGATGACGCATTCTACAGGAGAGGGCGTTTTTGGCGTTTGGAAGATTAACTCTAGAACAGCATGAGCGGCCACGAGCAAGGAAGAAGAGGCTAATACACAAGAGGCGGTTGTAACGAACGAACCAATGGCTTGATCACGGACCGATCGTTAGTGGAAGGGAGCTTCACATATCCCTATGAAGACTGCTATTTTGGCGCTAGATTAACACGAGAGATAGAAGACAAGGCCAAGCCAACGGTGGAGCCATACCCAAGGACCACAAAGTCTTTATACTTTGTTAGGATGATCGAAAAATAGATTGTTGTTTCGTTCTTTTTGACAGTGTCGCTTGTACCATCTTTTTGCTGGCCTTGATTACAGTTTCAATAACCGCCTTGATTACAGTTTCAATAACCAAGACCTTGGTCAAAGAGGACTGGATCCGAACGAAGCGAATTCACGGTACGACCATTTGTATCATGCAATCGATTACGTAAGCACACATTGAAAGATGGACCCGAACCAGGCGATGAGCCGCCCCCGAGAACTCGCTCTCCCCCAAGGTGCCGGACATAACACGCCTTCGTGAAGCAACTCACCCACAGATGTACCTCAGATCGACAGAGCAATACACAGTTGCCTAATACAACCTTAATCAGATAATAGGCATAGTTTCAACCTTAATCACAAGACAATAGGCCTGATTACAACCTTATTTGCACAGACAGCACAGTCACAACCTTAACCACAACAATAGCTCAAACTCAAAGTCCCGAGACGAAACCATAAACCACCGTCCTCCTTCCCACACGGCTCGGTGTCTGTGAAATTTAAAACAATAAACCCTAACACCCTTAAACTCGACCAAACCTAAACCTTATACGCGGCAGTCTTACCAATTGGCTCCAAACGTAAACGTTGGCTCTCAACTTGTAACTGGAACTCTAAAGTTTGCCAGCCATCCTGCTTCTTTGTCAAAAGCTAAAGCCGGTTTGGGGCTCTGAATTTTAGAGCCGTACCGCGATAAAAGCTACACCAGACCTTTAAAGCCATACAAGTACTACAAAATGAAGTGGAATTCCTCGGCAACAGAGAAGGCCCCAGACAGGTTCGACAGCAAAGGACCGAAGGCCACGAAACGAAACAATATGAAGCTTTTTTTTGTCCAAGCTCTCATGCTTGCTATCGCCATATCTACGTTTATCGCTTACGAATATGATAACGTAATAGGGAGATCGTTGCCTGTAAAAAACGACCAGAAAAAGGTGCAAAAAGGGCAGACTTGGGGGAACAAGCGAGTGGGCCACCTTGTGTCCAACGTCATGAGCTCCCAGGAAGATTCCAGCTCCGAAACAATCGAGGTGAGCTACCCTTATGTGGTTCAGCCAGGGTTTGAGTTTGTGGCCGAACAAACGGTGGTGGACTACGTGTTTGGCCAGAGCTACGGCTCGCCTTACGTGCTGGACTACAGCCCCCCAGAGGGTGTGAAATTCAATAAAGTGGTGGCCACCTTGAACACGTCTGTGTCCGGGGTCCAGTTCGACCGGTTGGCCCACTTATTCTTCGACGGAGTGGAAGTGTGGAGAACCAGCACCATTGAGCCCGGTGGAAGCTTGACGGTGTCGTCTTTTGCCAAGGATATCAGCGACTACTCTGTGTTGTTTAAAAGCCCCGGGAAGTTGGTGTTTGAGCTCAATAATAACGTCGACAGCAGTTACACCGGCAAGTTTCATGTTGTTCTCAGTTTAGCCTATTACTTCGACCAGCTGGTGGACGACTTCGAAAAGAAGTACGACTCGGTGCTGGATCTACTCGTGACGGGATCGGAGCCATCCAAGATCTTGCCTCTCGGCAACGGTGCTGTGAATCTGGTAAAACCTGAGGTTTTCTTGCCTACAGACTCTTTTGACGTCAAGGTGCCAGATTTGAACTCCAACACGTCCAATGTTTGGTTGTCGGTGTTCACTTCTGGAAACGCAGACGAAGAGTTCTGGTACACCAACACCTTGGACCAAAACGCTGCTTATTTTGGTGACCAAGGCTTTTTAGACCATGGCCCCGTACGGATTGTGGAGGTGTACGTCAACGGCGAATTGTACTTCACCCAGACACCCGACCCGGTGATTTTCACCGGTGGGATTTCGCCGGCGCTCTGGTCACCTGTGGTGTCCAGCACGGCGTTCGACTTGCGGTCCATTGACTTCGACTTGTCGCCTATCTTGCCAATCTTGCACGGAGCTGAGATAGCGATTAAAATCGACAACGGCGTGGACCACAAACCCGTGGGGTCCAACTGGATCACAACTGCCAACTTGCATGTGTGGGAAGATCCCCACATTTCGGGTGTTTCAGGGTCGGTTTCCGCTACCACAAAAGATAGAAACTGTTTCACGACCCTGATTGGAGCACTGGGTTCCTTGAACCAGATCGTCTCGTGCCAGAGCGAAGTGCATATAACCAGTGAGTTGACGTATTCAACGAACCAAACGAATGTTTCTGGCAACGTTACCTACATATCTGCCGTTGTGGATGGCAATGTCCAGTTATACAAAGACTCAGGGAACGACCAAGTGATTGTACACTCCGCAAATACCGAAAAGAGTGTAACTGTGGATGGCGACTTGATCTGGTCTGAAACTTTCAATTTCCCATTGTTTCTTAAGCAGAACGTTTCTACCCAGGGAAATGACACCACTATTGACGTGGGCATTGCCACGTCGAAGGCCCATGTCTTTTCAGAGGACTCTTTGAAGATATCTGAGATAAGCAAGCAGAATGGAACGTCGTTGTTCGTAGTGCTGCCCAACGGGAACCATGGGTCTGGTGGTCTTGATACAAATTATAGATACTCCAATCCAAACACTGACCCTGATTTGTACCAGAGACACGTCGAGGCACAGAGCGGTAAGATTGTGGTCGACAACGGAGAGTTTTATCTGTCTGATTTATCTGTAGGTGATTTTTTTGCAGCCAACGGCGACCAGGACACGGTGACACTTATGAGGGAGAACGGGTTTGGCGGCTTGGTGGGTGCTAGTTGAAAGTTCTTGTGGCCATGGCCACCGACCATCGACGACCAGCGAAGACCACAAAAGTTCGAAAGTTTCACCTATAGTTTTTGCTTTTATAGTAGGTACACCATGCGAACATCTGATATACGGATTATATGGTAACATAATGTTTTATTTTTAAGTTGGCCTTCCCACTAACTACTTACGGGCAACAGTCGTACCAGACCCATACTTCTCTACTCAGCCTTCTCTACTCAGTCTCCTCTATTCAGCCCTCTCTACAGCCGTCTCATTCGCCCTTCTCATACTTCGCTAAGTGAAAAACTTAAATCGCGATGATCAAGATGGAGCTCGAATTCAACCTGCAAAATGATATAAAGACCATCACAAAAGAGCTCCGGAAAGACCACCTCAGCTTCACAAACAGGCTCCAGTGCATTCTCCACGACCACAAGTTCATTCAACTGCTCAATCTCCTTGACTATCCAGTGATCCCCAACGAAAGATGCGGCTCCTGGTACTTACCACCCGGCCAAAGTAACACGTCTGTTTACTTCAAATCCACGGACGGACACACCAGCGAGTGGCAGTTCTCGTACCGTCGTCTCAATCTCCACATCGTACCGCTTATCAAGGAAAAAAACGGCGTGGTTATCGTTGACTCTACGAGAAAAGGAAAGCTCTTCCCAGACGCTCTTCTGAAAACGATACCTATTTGGTGTGCCGTTTTGAACTGTTTGGCGTTCGGCATCGATAGCGACAACGACCACTGGGTCCGGGTGCCCGGATTCATACCAGAAACCGAGAAAAACCAGATCGTGGCCATGATTCCAAGTGCAGTGAAGGAGGTACAACGACTCGAGTTGTTCAAAGTGGATTTGGACAAGCCCTTGGTGCCATACTGGATACACCCCGGCGACAGGACCGCCAAATTACACGGGAACGTGTACCATGTGGTGTGTCTCAACGCCTCCGACAACAGACTTGAAACTATAAAGGTCCGAAACGAAGCTATACGGTATATTCAAGGGCTGGCAGATGACCACGAAATGTGGGTTCCGAAGGAAGTGTGCAACGGGAAACTCACCCCAGAGATCCTTTGGAAGTGCATGGACTCAATAACCGACTCCACTGGGTTCATCAAGAGCATGAGTGAAAAAGAGATCGTCCAAAGGTTGAATGAAGCAGCCGGCGATGGTTCCAGCAGCATCGACGTCAAGCCCCTCGCTTCCACCGGGATCTACTTGGGTGCCATAACCAATGACTGTAACTACGACTTGACGTTGGACATCGACCATTTGGTGGTGCTAAGCAAGCACAGCGTGGTAAAAGTCCCAAAGCACATTACAGTCCACCACTACCCGTTGGAAGCCACCAAGAAGGGCTCCAAAGAGCTTAGAGAAGTGTTGCCGAAACTCATCCCCTTACTTAACACCCGGACATTGGTGGTGGACGACACAGGCACAGACCTCTGTGTTGGGGTGGTGGTGGTTCTTCTCATCAGAAATTTTGACGTGAAACTCCACAACATCCCTACACCAGCTCCCGGCAACAAGGACTTGGTGAAGCAGTTCCTTAGCGTCATAAACCAGCAGGTGGCTGTGAACCCCAGCAGGAACACGTTGCAGTCTGTGAACACCTTTTTGAGCAATACGAAGTAGGGAGTGGTCCGATGACCACCACAACTGGAATACCCACCCACCAAGGCTACAAACAGAAAGGCTGATTACAAACTCAAATAAGCACGCCAGAGTATCCGCCGTTCCCAGACCCGAATAAAGCCTTGCTTTGTTGCAGACCCGGATCCAGCCTTGGTCTGCTCCGATCACGTCAACGCCGTCACTGACTCAAGAGAAGCCGATGACTATATAAGTACAGGCTTAACTCCGGCGCAATTTTTCAAATCCAAAAACTTCTTTTCTACTACATCATGAAGTTTCTCGTCCTCCCAGGGTACCTCCAGTCGGGCAAAACCATGGCCGAAAAGTCTTCCGGCCTCCGGAAGTTGATGAAGCGGTCTAACCACGAGCTCGAGTACATCGACCCTGCCAAAGTGATCGAAAACGTCAAAGAGCTCCCGTTTGTTTTAGGGGATGCTACAGAAGAGCAACAGAAATGGGCCCAGATCGTGGACGCCAACAACAACAGGTGTTGGTGGGATCCCCGGGACAGTCAAGACTTTGCCGGCTTGGAAGACAGTTTTGAGAGTGTCAGCCAGCACATCGTTAAAAACGGGCCTTATGATGGGATCATTGGGTTCAGTCAGGGTGCAGGCATGGCGTTGATGTTGTTGCTGAAGTTCCAGTTCAAGTGCTGTTTGCTTTTCAGCGGATTCTTGGTGACCCAGCCAAAGGAAGGCCAGACGTTGTCAGAAGAACCAAGTGCCGAAGAGTTCCAACAGAAATACGAATTGAACCCCAGATTCAAGAAGTTCTATGGTCCCCAGGGCGACGTCAAGGTATTCAACATCTTCGGAAACAACGATGGCGTGGTTCCCAAGTACAAGAGCTTGTACATTGACCTGTTGGTGTCAGGAGTGGAGCATTTCGAGTTTGAAGGTGGCCACATGATGCCCAACAAGAAGCCATTTTTGACGCCATTGATCGAAAAGGTCAACGAATTTTCACTGGCACACCTTTAGAGCCAGATCTAGAACGTTGTGGGCCCGCCAATAGGCGTCTGTAAATAGAACCACTCTAGAATAAACGTACTGCAATCGAACACCCTCACTGCAAATAAACCAACCTAACTGCAAATAAAAAAGGTTAGTTCTTTCGGGTAAGACACATAATGTTTTAGCTGGATCAAGTCAGGTGATGGGCTTCTGGGAAATGATTCTTATTCTACCTAGGCTCCCCCTCCTCTTCCATTGTCCAATATACCTGAAGAGCTTTACATGTGGTAAATCATCGTAGGGTAGTTGATCAATAAGTTCGCAATTTAAAAAGTTTTGAAGCTCAAACACATCACCTGTAACCAAACCCACAGATCGCCCAGTTTACACAAAAGCGATAAAACACAAAACCAGCGCACACAAACACGTACACAAACAGCCAAAATGTCGGTGTACAAACAGCAAGCCGAGCTCCCTGCGTGGATGAAGAAAGAGCAGGAGAAGAAGTACGATAAATACGGGGCCAGACACAACGAAGAAGAAGTTGAAAAGCCCACCGACAGTAAGTATTCCAAGTATGGCGTGGAAGATACACGCAAAGTGAGACGAGACGACGACAAAGAGGTCCGTAAACGGGCCAGGGAGGAAGAGTGGGCAGAAAGGAACTACGACAGGTACAACAAGTACACTGAACGGCCTCGGAAGGACCACAGAAAAGAAGATACGCCAGCAGAGGAAACCGAGAATTCAGAGGCTGCAGAAGAGGCCACCGAGCCTGAAGTTCCCGAGGTATTGGCGTACAAAAACCTCAAGGTAACCAATCCAGCCAACTCATACTATCAAACGTTCCAGAGCAACATCAAACGGGATTTGACTGATGTCAACAAGATCATACGAAGCCATTATAACCAGAGAACATACCAATCAAAGTACCAAGGGAACAGGACCAAGTCTCCTATCATCAAGCTCCGGAATTTCAACAATATCATCAAGTACATCTTGATAGGGGAATTCTGTAAGAAAGTGGACCCAACGGACCCCACGCCATTCAGACTTTTAGACCTTTGCTGTGGGAAAGGGGGAGACTTGAATAAGATGGAATTCATCAGGCTCGATGAGTACATTGGCATCGATATCAGTGACGGGTCAATTCGTGAAGCCTTCAGCCGGTACGAGAAGAATAAGGTTCACTTCAGAAAGCATTTCAATTCCAATGAACACAGAGACGGGAAAAAGTATAACTTTCAGAGCTATTTCGCTACAGGGGACTTGTTCAGCAATACCATCCCTGACATCTTGGAGCCCAACTTCCCCGGGATCATAGATAACGTTTTCCCAGTGGACAATGTGCTGATCCAGTTCTCATTACATTATGCGTTCGAAACCGAAGACAAGATCAAGTGCTTGATCAATAATGTGGCCAAGTCGCTCAAGCCAGGTGGGAAGTTCATCGGCACCATCCCCTCGTCAGATTACATCAAGTACAAGATCACCAAAGAAATGAAGCCCGACGACACAAAGTTCCTGTTTGGTAACGACTTGTACAAGGTAGCGTTCCACGAACCGCCACCTTTAGACGGGGATTTCAACGAGAACCCGTACGGGGTGGGCTACAACTACAGCTTGACTGACGCCATCGACAACGTACCGGAATACGTGGTGCCGTTCGAGACGCTAAGGAAAATATGTGAAGACAACCAGATGATTTTGAAAGTCCGGAAGAATTTCATTGAGTTTTTCAACCAGAACATCCCGCAATACTTCCAGAGACTCAACCACAACTTGATTCAGAGCATCAAACGGAACGACGGCAAGTACGGCATCGAAGGGTTGGAGAGGGAAGCAATCGAATTCTATCTTTTGTTTGTGTTTGAAAAGATTTAGACAACCTCCAGCATACGGCCAGCCATGGATAAGGTTCCAACTACGCAAGGGCGTCGTTTCCAGAAACCCTAAACCCTAAACCCTAAACCCTAAACCCGATATCCTTCCAGAATTAAGCGAGAGAAGGAAGCACCTGAAAATAGGAGCTGGTCGACATTCGTTTATCTCACCCACCACTTAAATACGCTAAAAAAAAAAACTCACAACAAAGAAAAATTGCAGATACATGAAATTGGTGCCAGGGGAACGTGAAATAAAATCGTTTTCGTGGCAAAGCAATAGTTTTGTTTTTTGCCAACAGTGCTTGGCGTGTAATTGAGCGACACCAGGGGCCAGTGTACACCAGGCCAGTCGACACCAGGCCAGTGGGCATCAGGGTGTTGGGCGACAGGTAACATTCTCCAAAAGGCACCATCTTCATGCAACCCGATGCATGGAACGGGCAAAGCACCAAGGCGTAAATAATTATCCTAAAAGGAATTAATTTTTTTCCCAGGGGACCAAAGAATAAATTCAATTAAAAAAATATTGGCCTGTAACAATTGAAATTGGAGATAAACCGCACTCTAAAATCCCTAATGTTGCAGCAAAGAATGGACAGACGCAAGGAAAGGAGCTTCGAAGTCTAGAAACCAATGATCCACGTAAATAAGAATCCATTGTTTGCCGGTTGTTGACTTTAGGAGCTCGGACGCGCCTGTGGGCGGTGCAAGGGGGAGACAAAGGGGGGCCCACGGCAGGGAACATCGGGCTTGGTGAGTGTGGAGCCCGTGTCGTGCCCCACACAGCCCTCTGGTACCAGAAGGTGGCTGCCAGATCGGGGCGTCTAGATTCAGGTGGGACGACATTGTCGTAGTACAGACTTGTGTTTAGTCGTCTAAAACCACAACGTCCGCTAATTTACTGCAAAGAACAACCTAACCACCGTTTAGAACAGGCGGCGTTTCAGAGACGGTTAGTACCTGTGCTCAAGTAAGGGGTTGTAGGGGTATTTGATGGTGCTTCGGGGGTGAGCGAAAAGTACCCAGAACCGTGCTTTAGGTTCGTAAATGTACGTCGGTCTCCGTTGTTGTCGCTTGATTTACGGCACAGGATCGGAGCTGGCGGCGCAGTGCTTGCCGGTTTGGGTGGTGGTTTGAGTGGTGTAGAGGATGTCGTTTGAGGTGTCAGGGGATGTCGCTGTGATTCACAAAATTTCACTGTCGGCGACGAAAACATGGTGCAGAGGGGCTTTACCACTGCACTCGCCCTACCAGGACGTTTGCTGGGTGTAGTTTTTCTGTTTAAGTTGACAGACGACGTTTACGTTGGCAGGGAACATCAGGACTGGCGGCAGGCCATGGTGCAAATAGCCGAAACCAGCACCGTAAAATAAACAACCGAATTACAAAAGATCCCTGAATTCACACCCCAAACATGCGAATTATATTACCATCAAATGTTACATACAAAATCGACCATTTTTGGATTAAAACAGTTTCCATGGCTAAAATAACAATAGGCTCGCTTACGCTAATTTAATTTTCTCTAAAAATTGTTATTTTGCTGCGTAAGTCACCTGAAACAAGAATGGCGTGGCAGGAATTACAGGAATAAAAATAGATAAAGTGGTTGAGTTAAAGTTATTCCTAATTATAACCGGACAACTTTAACCAGCAAACAAAGCAAAAAGGAGAAGCAAAAACAAAACCATGGCAACAGGAAAAAGTAAAAACTAACAATCCCAAATCTGTCAATCACTCTAAAATCTGATGAAATTTTGTCCACTGACACTAGGGCTTATGTAGGGATCGTCAGCTTTAGTTTCAGTTGCTCCTTCCGCCGGTGTTATGGCACTCTTTTTTTTTTCTTTAATGGCCGTTTTTATTCGGTGTCATCGTCCTCACTATATTTGGTGTTTGCGAGCTTGTTACAGGCTTCTATTCATTGTTCCTTCGCTCTCGGCCCATAATTCTGTGTTTTTATTTTTTCGGTTTTGTTTTGGGTTTAAGAAGCGACACAGCTATTGTTTGATTGTCACTTGCTGTGCGATTACATGGGTCGAAATTAGTCTGGATCATTATAAAACCGCGTACATCAAGTTGGGTGGGCTTCAGCAAAATCCGCAAGCACGCCGCCATTCCCTCAACGTCACCATGCGAAGCGTTTTTTTGGGTCTCCGAATGCAGAATCGGTTTCCTATTGTGGTAGCTGGTGGGCGTATTCTATTCCGGCACTTGCATGGAGTTGGACTACCGTTTTAGTATGGCACTCGTCGATCTGTTGAAAAGCTATCTGTGGTTCTTGGCTTTCTCTGCATACTGCCGAACTTAAACCTCTAAACTTAGACTTCAGGCCTAATTAGGCATCCAGGTACATGAGTGGTCTCGGGGTTTTCCATTATTTTTGGGGCTGCCCTGCCCTTTTGGAAAATGCTTGACCAACAGCTTTTAATAGAATAATAAAGTAAAAAAAATAAAGTAAAATTAAATTTAAAAAAAAAAAAACCAATTTCAATAAAGATGAAACAACTTTTTTGTATTTTTTTTCAGGTTTAAACTTTTGTTCCCAAATTTTAACCCAAGTTGTTTTCAATAAATAAAAGGGCAAATCAGCGATCCTTCACGTTCTGAATTTAAAACTCAAATAAAACCGTTCAGCTGAAGTTTTTTCCATTCCATTTTTATCCCTTTACAGTACCAGCTATCATCTCCAACATTTCGAAACTAGATTTTCAAAGGCCTTCCTACTATGAAATGGATAATACCAACAAAAGTGTCAAAAAAGAGGCGTCAATAAATTCCATTCTCAACAATCACTCCTATAATGCTTCCAAACAGAGCAAAAGCCACCCCCAACCCCAGTATCAAGTGCACGATCAAGATCACATCAACGACTACCCCAAAATGTCATTGAACATGCCACAACCCACCGCCCCAAGTGACGCAAGCGAAGGAAATAGCAATGGCGAACTGAACGACGAGGACTCTTCCAGCGAACACACTTCCTCGTCCCAGAGGGGCCAGCCATTGCAGCAAGGAGCGGGCGGCCCCATTTTCTATGATGATTCCAAGCCCAATAGACGGTTCAGAAGACGGTACAACCAGATCATCCGGAAGTACAATTGCTCCTATCCTGGATGCAACAAAAGTTACGGGTCCTTGAACCATTTGAACACCCATATCGTCACCAAAAAGCACGGCCAGCGTAAGTCCAAGTCCGACTTCCAGAATGACGAGTTGAACAATTTGGACTACAATGGCAACTATTGGTACGGCTACGTCCCCAATGTCAATGTTAACGTTCGGTATCCGTACATGCATCCGTACCAAGTGCAAGGCCCCCCTGGAGGTTCTGCTCAGCATCAAGGCCCTCCACACCCACAGCCACAAATGCAGTCATTGCCGGGGAACATGAACCAGTTCTTACAGCCGCAGTTTCCTCCTGGTTACCACAGCCCGCTAGCTCCAGGGGCCTCCTACCCAGGCATGCCGGGAGTGATGCCCGGGAACATGCTAGGGGTGCCACAAATGTACAACCAGCAGATGCCCATGGTGCCGGTGGGTCTTCCCATGAACATGCAAGCGCAACACCAGGCCCAGGCCCAGGCACAGGCCCAGGCACAAGCCCAAGCCCAAGCCCAAGCCCAAGCACAAGCACAGGCGCAACACCAGCACCAACAGCAGCATCTCCAGCAACAAGCACAACAGCAGCATCCGCATCCACAGCACCCCCAACGCCCTCAGGGGTTCCCTCCGCATCCCCAAGGGCCTATTCCAGGGGCTCCTCCACAAGGCATGCCGCCTGGGTCTCTTCCTCCGCAGTTTGTGCCCCAGCAGCCCCAGCCATCCGCATCCCAGCCACCGCCCCGAACTCCGTCCCAGCATTCTCCTTCGGCCCAAGCAAGAATCCCAGGTCCTCTCCCCGGCATCACCATCCCTTCCTCAAGGCCATACAATCCATCGCATGCAGCCCCCAACCCTTCCCACACACCCCACCAACGCA
>JAKTSP010000075.1:0-72989 GCA_030580255.1 Yamadazyma sp. yHMH393
AGATGCCACCAAACGCTATACGGCTCCACCCATGAAAACCGCCACGCTCTTGGACATCCCCTGTAACCCATCTCTCTAACCATCTCTGTAGCCCATCTCTACCTTCCCAAAACCCAAATGCTTGCCTAGTATGAGGTTTTTCGCGATGCCTAAAAAAACTCACCAATGGAACTGATAGCATTTAAACCAGAGATCCTCGAAAGGATCATTCCCGACGTGTCGTTGGAAAGGCACTTGAAGGTCGGTATCCGGTCCAATCAAAGACAGTTTGATGAGTTCAAAAATGTCGAGTTGCTCTCGTCTTCGTCGTCAAATTTATTGACAACCTCATACGTTAAAAATGGCAACACTTTGGTGATATGCAACATCACCTACGGCTTGAACGAACTCACCCACCAACCCGACCAGTACACTTCCGTCTACCCCACGGTGAGTGTTGCCAGAGGCCGGTCGGGCGCTCCCACTGATGAGGAGATGAATCTAGCTCAAAAATTGTACGAGTCTGTGTTGCACAATAAAATCTTGCCATCGCAGTCGTTAGCGTTCAAGCCAAAGATCGTAATAGACGGTATTTTGGAGGACATGGACACCAACAAGTGGTTCAAATTCAACTTGTACGTCAACTTGAAAGTGTTTGACAGATCAGGTCCTTTATATGACATCTGCCACTTGACATTGCTCAACACTTTGAAGCTCGTGCAGCTTCCCGTCATTTACATGAACGACACCTTCAATAAGCTCAAGACCGAAAACTTGTTGGTGCACCCTACAGCAGAATTGACGCCGTTGTCCTTGAATCTTTCTAGCGATATCGTTTCTTCCAATTTTGGCATATACAATTTAGACTCCAAGAATATTGTTGTGTGTGATTTGGAAAACGAAAGCGAGGAGGTAAACATAATAACGAAAGTGACGGTAGCCTCTAATGGAGACCAATTCAAAGAGTTGAATCTCATCAACGCCGGGTTTCTCGATATCTCCAAGGATGACTTGAAAGGGATATTAAAAACGGCCACTCAACGAGCCAAAAATCTAACGGTATAGGTTGGACAAATTATATATTAACATGGCCACACCGAGCCAGAGATCCAACTATATAGATGTTGACTTTGATGCTGTAATGAAACAAAGAACCCAATCACCCCTCTAATCACTCTCGACAATCTCCTTGTCTTTGTTCAACATCCGCTTCTTGTTATCAAAACTTCCTTCGTCCACTAGGGGCGATCTTGACTTCTTGGTTCCGCTGGTGCTGCTGCCGGTGCTTCCTTCGGTGCTTTCTGTGGTGCTTTCAGTGGTACTTTCAGTATCCATGTCAACGACTTCTTCCTTCACATCATTTGCACTGAAAGTGACAACTTGCTGCTTAAGATGCAAAAAGTTCTCTCTCATGGACTCGAGACTCTGGTGGAACTCCTTCTCTCCTTGTTTGATTAACTCATTCATCCTGTCCCCGCCCAAAAACCGGGTACTGGTCCTCTTTCTGTAGAACAAAAGGTATGCTGCGCCGGTTATACAATCTTGCGGATCTGGTATTTCCGTCACCCTGCCATCATTGAAGTAGTACCACTTGTTGTCCCTGAAATTCTTTGCCGACGCCGTGTAGTGGCCACCTCCTAGCCCTCCATAGTGATTATCCACGGCAACCAAGTCGTATACCGCATTTTCGCTGCCATTCACATACGACGTCATATCCAACCCTTCAATGGGGAAGTCAATAGTGACATCAATTTTGTCACTGAAACTCCGGGCCACTTGAAACCGCTTCAAGTGGATTGTAAGTATGTCTCCTGTGTTCCATATCTTGATGGTCTTTGTAGCTTGCTTGTGATCTTTGCATCTCGGACAAAACCACAAATCTTGGTCTCCCAACACCTCAGGCTGGTTGAAATTATCCAAACAGTCATATAACGAGATTGTGGTTTTCTGCTTGGCTATCAATTTGGCCTTGCTGGCTTCAAGCTCCGGGTTGGGGATTTCTTGCAAGTTTTCCCACCGTTTGTGGGCCTGGAACACATGGTCGTAGATTCCATTGTTCCACTCACACACAAGTAAGGTGTTCCGTTTGAGAAACACGGGATGGTTGTTCTTGGCTGTTACTTCCGGCTCGAGAAGCTCTGGGGTTGGGCGTGGCGGGAGTGTGTTCACGGAGTCGAACAACAGGCCTAACCTTTCATTTTCACTGGTTTCTGAGTTGTCGTCGCCAAGCAGCGACTTTTCTTCTTGGTCTTCACCTTTGATGTCGTCTTCTAATCCTCGGACAGGCTCCAGTGGAGTAGAGGGGGAGATGTTGTTTTCCGGTACTGCTTGATCGATATCTTCAACATGGTCCACGAATTCGACAGACTCACCGCTGCTCTCTTTATCACCATCTTCTATCAACACATATTCCCTGTCTCTCTTGTAATTGGGGTAGTGGTAGTAATTGTATTTCTTCTCTGGCAACTTTTCAGACAACGTAGGCAACCCCGTGAGGGAAGGCTTCAAGTGAGGAAAATGAATCTTCTTGGTACCATCTCCTCTATACCTTCCATCGTTGGAGTACCTAATTGTGAACCCAAAATCGCCGCTGATTTCCGGATCAGCTAGTGATACATCTGAATCGTAGGCTCCGTCCTCTTCTTGCCCTTCTCCATCCCCTTGTGCTTTCTCGTCTTCTTCGTCGTCACCTGGAGTTTCACCTTCTATGTCGAAATCCTTCTTGGTGTAGAACTGCTTAAAGCTGCCCTTCATGCTCTTGTAGTACTCATTGATGTCCACATGGGTCAAAATCTGGTTCACCTGCTCCAACTTTCCCCTGATCTTACCAAATGAATGGAGATCCTGGTCATCAACAGTGATAAATAACGGTATCCCGAATATGTTAACTATATTGTAGGATCTATCCTTGTCGGGGACAGTGTTCAACACCGGAACGATCAAATCGCCAGGTTTGTGTGGGATAACATAAACGATTATGTTGTCATTGGCATTGATCAACTCGCTGATAGGAATAAATTTGTACTTGCGGTTGTTATTCTGGAAATCTTGGTACACATAGTCATTGAACAACTCATAAATGAATAGATCCGACTTTTCGGCCTTCAAAAACCTGGACAAGTACTCCAACAACTCCTCGAAGTTGGAGGTCTTTTTGAGCTCAACTTGAAGCTTGACGATTCTATCAGCAACGTCGCTGCCGAAGTCAAGATTCACAACCGTGAACGTGTGATACCATTTTTTATCCACTGGCAAAGGTAACGTCAAATCGTTGAATGGATCGTAAGTGATGGAAGTCTTGCCGCAGTCCGGGCATATCAACACACTTTGGTAAAGCCCCGAGAACAAATCAATAATGGCCGAGTCGTTTCTCTGTTTATACTGGTTCCAACTCACATCAGCTAATCTTGTTATAGCGTGTGGATCATTGACATCTTCGTCCTTCATCTCCGGCTTTTCAAGGTACGGCTTGTCGTATATACGGTTCAAGTCTTCGTGCAATGCATCCAACAACCAGCTCAAGAATTCCTGGCTATCTTGTTGTTGGTACCCTTGAAACATGGACGAGAAGTGGCCAATGGTGTACTTAAACTCTCTAGGAGAAATCGACGTTTGGGCAGTAGGAGCCTGGTCGTTGAAAAGCTTGTGGAGCAACGAGCCAAACGCTTGGGCCATGTTTCCGCTGTACCCCAAAGGATTGGTTTTATTTAGCTCTTTCAAGAAGATATTGTAGTAGAAGTAGTAATTGATTTCGGGGATATGAAGCAAGCATTGTAAGGCACTGTTCATGTAGCAGGTGTTCCCCAAGTTGACAAGCCCGGTATCTCCACCGGATTTCATGACACTTTCGACTTCAAACCTGGTCTCTTCGTACCCGTTGACGTGCTGAGTGACAGGATAGTTCCCAGACTTGTCCTGTAATTCCACCAAAATATGGTACTTCAAAAGGTTCAACTGCTGCTGCTTCAAGGTATCGTTCAATATCTCTTTGAACACCAAGCTTTTCATGGGAATCTCGTTGACAAACTGTGCAAGAGTGATCTGGTACGGGAAATCGTCGATGTGGTCGCCACTTAAAAACCACACCCGGAACTCGTTCTTGTGGTTCTTGAACAAGTTGTTTTTGATGGTGTTCAAGAGGTCCTGAAACGTCGATATCTTGGAGATGAAAAACCCATGGGGGCTTTGGTTGGGGGAATGCAAGTTCGACACCTTTGTTTTGGAGGTCAATGTGTGCACCGCAAAATAGGGCGGGTACCTTTCGATGATCTTGTTGCCAGTTTCATCGACGATTAATGCCCTCGATATAGGGCTGCCCTCCAATCCGAGCCACGACACCAAGAACTGGAAAATACTCGGGTGTACAAAAACGCTTTTGGTTGACTCTGTTTCGGGGGCATGAAGTAAACCATTCACATCCACCAACGACTCGGTACTAATAGGCCCCAACCTCGCTTTCAACTCCTCGAGCCCGTCAACTTCGGCATGCAAGAACTCGTGTAATACGTCTTCGGGCACGAGATTCCAGTAGTCGCCTTCTTGGCCCTCGCTTGTCTGCAATAAGTGGTTAATTATGGATCTCTTCTCATTCAAATCATTCACATCGGCCCCCACCAAATCGGGGTTAATGCGGTCGTCTTCGACGCTGCTGGTGTCTATTTCATCCACCACCGTGGGATCGTTCGATGGTCCTGCGCTTTTAGCGGATTCCACATCCGTCATAGGCTCCGATTTGATGCCTGTGTCAGTATCCTCCATTATATTGTAATTGATATTTTCCATCTTCGCAATTTCTCAATTATTTTCTAGGGTTTAGGGTGTGGATCGATGCAGCTGGAGAGGGTTTCGAAGATCAAAAAGAGTAGAGACGTAGCTGTGGTGTAAGGGTGTACGGATGATGTAGGGGTGGAGCATTGGTTAAACCTTGGAAAAGTGGAAACGGCAAATTTCTATGTATAGGGAGGTGCAACCTGGATTCTGGGGTAACACTTGACAGGGTTCTGGATGCACGACAAGGCAGAAGGGCCGTTGAAGGTTCGATGGACATGGCCGGGCACGAGTGTCAAGGGGATTTTTGGCTTCAGGTGACTTGGCGATCTAGACATTTCAGGGCAACTTTAAGCTTCCTCTGAGGTACTTTTTCTAAAGTACTCTAAGGTACTCTAAGGTACTTTAAGGTGCTTCCCCACGATCTTGACGGTTTCCCTCTAATTCTCCTACCGGAACACTTTACAAGTGCTGCTGTCCTGTGTTTTAAAGTGTGATTACCAGCCGATGAACTCTTCATATTCATACACTAATTACTTCATCTCGTTCAATTAAATAGCGAATTTTGCATCCACCCAATCAAGCATAAAAACTACCAAAACCCCCCTAAAAACCAACTCCTCGCCCTGATATCCGGCCACACCATACTTGGATACCCCCTAAGTGATTTCCCATTTTCTGACGATTTTTCGACCACTTAAAAGGGTCCATCCCATAACCTGGGGGTCCTTCACAAACTCATAAATCACGTGACCCAAATGCTGCACCTCATTTTATGAAATACATACAAAATAGATCCCAATTCAATATAAGCGGCCAGCTACATCCAACAATTGCAAATTGACAAACGAAAGATCTTTCCCCACATTCGAACCACGGTCTGATCAGCAATTCAGAAAGTCTGTTTGCCATTGAACCCACCACAAATCCCTCGCTTCCAACATGACAGACAAAACCAATTTGGAGGTGTCGTTAATAGATTTTGTGTGTGATGATCTATTCCCCAACTATAACATCAACAAGGAGATTTTGCGCAATTGGCAAGTGGACTTAGTCGACAGTGTCCAGGATCCAGACGTACTTACGGCCGTGATTGAAGAAGAGGTTGTTTTGGGGTCGTTTATTGATGACGAGTTGACGTTAACCGACCACGACTTTGGTGACTTCTTCGGAAAACTACTGCACTTGAATGACGATATTTACGGCGACTTCAAAATCATCATATTGGAGGTGGTAGCCACAGTATTCACCCTTCACTACTACAACAAGATATACATCATGAGAAGCCGGATTTATGCAGTGGTGGTGGACCAGTTCTTATTATATGCCAAATCGGCTACGATAGCGGACTTGGACCCCCACAGAAACCTGACGGTCAAGGTGGTGATGAACTTGCTTGTGAACCTCATGGAATTGGGTTGTGAAACTGAGGTGTTGAGATCCGTGGTCGTCAATTTGGTTTCTGCCACCAGTGCAAATGAGAAGGTGATCTTGCTTGAGTTTTGCAATCGGGTGTTCAAAGCGTATCCCAGCCACTTCAAGTTCCAATTGTTTCGAAGTAAAGTGTCCAATCCTCTTCCAGTGCCCTTCGACAACACAAAACCAAACATATCCAAGCTATTTTCGATCCAATCGTGGTTTAAAATCAATCGAGACTTGGACTACGACTCCGACGGTATATCGGTAATGACATTATTTAAATTGTCTAATTCGTCCAATGCTGATGCATCCAAGTTGAAGATCCAAATAATCAACTACAACCAGCTCCTGATCGAAATCCATAATGAAGTTAACGACTCCAAATTCCAATTCTCGTTCAACCAGATATTGAACAACGATGCTGCTTCCAACCAGGGCTTCATTCATTTTGCAGTGACCTTCGACAAATACTCCAATTTGAATTTGTACATCGATGGAGAGTATTCCGAGTCCATCCCGTGCCCCGAACTCAACAAGAATGTCGACAACTGGAACAAGGTATACATTGGGGATGAACGAGATTCGCATGATCCAACGCTGATAAAGAGAGACGAACTATTGATCCGGAATTTGACCATCCTCCAAACGGCATTGTCGACCCAGTGGGTCAACCTTTTCTACAATTTGGGCTTGGGGTACGATTGGACTTTCAAGGAGTTTTCAAGCGAAAACACTTACAACTTATTGAATCACTTGACGTTCAAGGGATTGACCAATGTGGCATTGAAGTTCAAGGAAATTACTGGCAACGGCAATCGAAACAGAAGGAATAGTATCCGAGAGTCCTTGGGCCATTTGGGCTCTCCCAAACACAATAGGACCCATCCAAGTACAAAGCATTTGGCCAACGGGTTGGCCATGAAGAACTTGATCGATAAGAATGCCATAGTGAGCAGTTTGATATCCAGCAAGTTGACAGATGCTGACATTTTGTTTGACATCAACGAGAGCGACTTTATCAAGGATCTTGAGGTGCCACTGGCCCATACGAAGTTTCTATCCCACGACTCGGATTCTATCCACGGAGCTTTTTATGTGCTTGGAGGAGGCCAGTTGATCTTGAGCCTCATAGACTCTTGTGTCAGGGACCCAAAAATGAGCCAAAGTGACCGGGGGTTGGTTCTTTACAAGTCATTGGAGCTACTTTTTGTGCTAGTGAACAATAACTGGAGGTTGAGCAAAGAATTCGATAACATCAACGGGTACGGTATCCTTGCTGTGTTGTTGAGCAACGATGAAACAATCCATAAGTCAGGCGACTTCAACATAGGCCCGGACCTGCGATTTCTTGTGGACCCCAACATCGGTGATGTTACCACCTTGATTTTGACCCACATGGGATACGATGCCCTCGACCCATCCCGTTCCATCATCATAAACCCCAACGGGTACCGGTTTTTGATATTGAATTTTGAGTTCGGCAACGATTCCAAATCTTTCTTGCTCTTGATGCAACAATTTGGGGTTTTCATAAATCAGAGCAGATACAGCGAGTTCAATGTGATGGAGTTGACGAAAATGAAGCTCTTGAAGAAGCTTTTAAATTTCCTAAAGAGTCCGGCACTTTTGCATTTGGACCTAGATGACGAGCAGCTTGTGGACCACTTCGTCTTCACCATATCAAGCGTGATCAAATTCGATATTTCGGTGGACAATATCAAGACGATCTCCTACTATATCATCTACTCGTTCTACTCGCCGGCCCAGGATTGTAACGCAAAGCTCGGCACATTGTTATTGCAGACGCTTACGGACACTTTGTGTGACTCTGAGTCGAGTATGAAGATCTTGAAGAAGTTTTCCAGGTCCATAACGATCCACTGGATCCTTTTGTTGTTGAACATCAAAGTATTGGCACACAAACCTATAGACCACAAAAGCGTTGTCATCTGTGGCATAAGACTATTATCCAGATTACTCAAGATTTTGGGTACCAATATCATTCGGAAGTTTTTCCTGGTGAACCGGGGATTGGACATTTTGACCCATTTCCTCAAGGACTGGTGGTACGACGATGAGGTCCTCTGCCAAATATACCTCGCTGCTTTTGGACTAGACTCCAAGGATTTGGGGGAAGGACCGCAGGAATTGAATTCGTTGAATCAAATAATACCACCTATCGAAGACCCCAATAACCAAAAGTTCAACAAGTTAGTGATTCCCGAGTTTTTAAGCTTACTAAATAACTTGGTGCTCAGCTCCGTGTACACTTTGAGTGAGAAGAAAGGCAAGGTGTTGAGTGCCCCTAACAGTCCTGTGTCCAAAGACGTGAAGTTGGATATATCGTTGGATGCTATTCATTTAATCAGCTCATATGCACAGTCGATAGAGAGAGGGTACAATAGTATAAAGCCGTTGAGTACCTTTTATCTCACCAAAGACTGGATTGATGGAGTATTTGAGTTGATAGGGTACCTTCGTTTGGTTCTAACGTGGGAAAACTCCGAACTTTTGGCCAGTTTCAGAAAGTGCTATTACAGACTTACAAGAATCATTGCCAACATCTTCATATCGAAGATATTCACCGGCTCCAATTTCTTTGCGTTCTGCAACAGTTCTAACGACTTCACTAAGAAATTGATCCTCGACACGATTTTCCCCAAGATCTTCAACCATTTGAATGAATTCATCACCGTGTCAAATTTCATATTCAAAGAGAAAGAGTTCTTGCACCAGTCCATTCAGACCCTTATCTTCTACAACACCGAGTACGTTTCCCAAAATTTTTTCATCCATGAAGAGGACTTGACGAGCTACATCAACTGCGTTATGTCGGTATTAGAAGTGGATCAGAAGACCAACTCTGTCAAACCGTTGAAAGCGTACCTCGGAGACTTGTTGATATTGAAATTGCAGAAAGTGTCGTCTTCCAATCTGAAAGGCTTGGCTGAGCTTGAAGATGACACAAGCTCCCGTGAGACCAAATCCATACAGAACTTCAACGACACCATCACAATGGTTCTTGAACGCCAAATTACCATTTTCCAAGACGATATTTTATCTGTTGAACAGATTGCCGATATCTTGACACTTTTACTTGGGAACTTTTTTAAGCAAATAAAATCTGTCGATGCCATCAAAACCGATCATTTGTTCAATTTGCTCAGAACCGTCCACATCATGAAACAGCCACACTTCGAACAGATTTTGGAGTTTATGTCCACAAATGTGGAGTACAGTGCTGCTGAAAAAGTTGTAGGTGATTTCTTTGAAACGCTTCAGACGAAGAACAACGAAGAGGCCTTGAAAGTGGTTTCCAGATTTCCTACCCTCAAGCACATCATCAACACCAGATTCCATGCATTACTATCAAAAGGGTCAGAATCGTCCAAAATGCACATCTCCAATATGATCGGTATCACCTTGAATAACGGTGGCACATTGGGCCAGTTGGACAATATCTACATCAAAAGCTTCGAGAGAGATTGTTACCAGCTTAAGGACCAAATAATGAACGTGGAGCTTATAAAACTCAACAGAGTCAACCAGGATCATGGTGAAAATGTGTACTATTTTGCCCAGGTTTACAATTCCTTGAAAACAGAAATGATCAGATTGATCAACGACAAGAAAGAGTTCAGCTACACCCTCGATTTTGTTGAAAGCCATGACAGGATCAGGAACAAACTAGTCATCGAAGACCAGCTTTCTGAGTCAGAGAAATTGGCTTACAAAATTGACATTCCCATCAAGAAGCTCGAAGACATTTCGAACCATTCTGAGGGGAAGAAGGCCTTGGATCAGTTCAGTAATACCATCGACCGCTTTGGAATTGACACCTTGAGTCTCTCCAATGCACATGGAACTTCGGACACCAGTGAGTCCTTTGAAGTTATCGAAGACTTATCAGAGTACAACGATAGCCAGGATAATGATGTCGAAGGAGAGATAGAACCCGATAACGACGTAGACACGGCTTACGAAGACAGAAACAGAAAAGTTTTGCGGAGCTTATACTTGGGAGACCATATAGTGTCGTTGTGGAACATAAGTCAGATTAACGGCTTGGCCCCGGTGGAAAGTTTGATGATTTTAGGATCAACTCATCTTTATATCATTGAAAACTACTTCCACCAAGCAGACGGCAACGTTATAGATGTTCAAGATGCTCCGGTGGAGTTGAGGGACCCGTATTTGCAGCTTATCAATTCCCAATCCAGCTACTTTAATTCTTCACTGGCCAATAGTCACTTTAACGGAACCAGCAGCCATGCTAGGTCTCATGTGAGCAAGAATTGGAGTTTGGACACACTCAGTGCCATTTCTAAGCGGCAATTCCTTTTACGAGATGTTGCATTAGAGATGTTTTTCACAGACGGTGCAAGTATCTTATTGACATGTCTTTCCTTTAGAGAAAGAGAGTCCATTTACAACAAGTTATACCACCATTGTGGAGGTAAAGGAATTGACCAGGATTTGAGCCAGACATTATTGTTGTCGTCATCTTTGTCCATATCCCACAACAGCTCCAGCTCGACGTCGTCTTTCTTCACATCCAAAATCGCTTCAGCCTTTTCCACTGCTTCTTCTGACAATTTCCTAGCAGCCACCAAGAAGTGGAAGAACGGTGAAATGTCCAATTTCTACTACTTAATGATCATAAATACATTGGCGGGCAGGACCTTCAATGATTTAACACAGTACCCCGTGTTTCCATGGGTCATTGCTGATTACACCAGCGAAACGCTCGACTTGGCCAACCCCAAGACTTTCAGGGATCTTTCCAAGCCATTGGGGGCTCAGACTGAGCCAAGGGCCTCGCAATTTAGAGAGAGATTTGAAGCTTTGAAGAGTCTCGAAGACGAGGAATCTCCAGCGTTTCATTATGGTACGCATTATTCGTCGGCTATGATAGTGACGTCTTTTTTGATCAGATTGAAGCCTTATGTTCATTCCTATCTTCTCCTTCAAGGAGGAAAGTTTGACCATGCAGATAGGCTCTTCAATTCTGTTGAAAAGGCATGGTTGAGTGCATCCAGAGATAACACAACTGACGTGAGAGAGTTGATCCCGGAGTTCTTTTACTTGCCGGAATTTTTGGTAAACGAGAATAATTTTGAGTTCGGTGTTACCCAGAGCGGTCAGGTCCCCAACAATGTCCAGCTTCCAAGGTGGGCAAAAGGTGACCCTAAGATCTTCATTCAAAAGAACAGAGAGGCATTGGAAAGCTCGTACGTTTCGGCAAACCTACACTTATGGATCGACTTAATATTCGGGTTCAAGCAAAGTGGGCCACACGCGGAGGCTTCGTTAAATATCTTCCATCACTTGTCCTACAATGGAGCCATAAACCTAGACACCATAAACGACGAAATGGAGAGGAAGGCAGCCATCGGAATGATAAACAATTTCGGCCAAACTCCTAACAAGATCTTCCACAGGCCACACCCTCAAAAGGAAGTGTTGAACCTCCCCAACTACTATTTGACAACCATAGACCCGTCCAACGAGCCCACGGTGGTTTTCGAATCCAAGCTTAAACGGCCAATAACCAAAATTGAAATCAGCTCAAAGAGTGGGAAGTGGGTCGGCAGGCCCAATTGCGTTTGCAGCGAGGATGACTTATTGATACGCAAAGTTGGAGCCATCGAAGACGAAAGCAGGAGCATAATCATCAACAGCACGTCATTCTTGGACATCCACAGATCCCCCATCAAATGTATTCTTCAAATAGGCTACAAAATGTTCTTGACTGCATCCAAAGATGGAATAATCCACAACTGGAAGTGCAACACCAAGCCTCATTTGACTTTACAGTTCCAAGGAACACTTCGGGGCCATTATTCAGAGATAAAAGAGCTCAAGTTTAGCAAAAACTTCAAGGTGGGGGTATCTTCAGATACCGAGGGGAACGTTTTGGTGTGGGATTTCGTCAGGTTCAAGTATATCAGAAAACTTTTAGTGCCAGGGGCCACTGACGTGCTCATAGAAATATCCAACGACACCGGAAACATTGCCATAGTGGACACAAACGCTAAATCCGTCCATCTTTTCACTTTGAATGGCAAATTGATCCTTTCAATGGCGTTGGCCGCTCAGCCTATCACCAGTCTCCGGTTTGCCAGCATCAACGATTCCCGTGTGGAGACAGGCAAGCAGGCAATAGCCAGTAACCATAGTTTCTGGAGCGAAGAGTATGTTTGCTTTGCATACGGCGGCCACAAGAAAAGTTTGGACATCCACGCTTTGAACACCAACCCCAAGACCAATGTGTGGGAATTGGCACTTGTTTCGTCGTTGCCCTTAAGCTCTACTGTGGGCGATATCACTGCCTTTGAAATCATGAAGAAGACCATTGTGGATCCCGAAGATAAGTTGACCAGAGGATACTTCTCCATAGTCATGGGCGATGCAAACGGAAGAGTACACCAATGGTAGGGCTATGTGTACCAGTGATACGGTGTTCCAGCTATATAGTTTCATGCTAAAACAAGATATTCGTATCTCTTAAATCTTGCACCCAACCTTTTTACTTGCAACCAAAAAAAGAGGAGCGCGGAAAATAATAAGCCAATTCTGTCTAGATAAACAGTACAACAGATGCTAAGGCTGTGGCTTCCTCCAATTCTGGTCCGCACCGTCAGCGTTTGTGTAATATGGTACTTGGTGCTGTCGTTCACATCGCAGCTCACGAAGAAAGTTTTGGTGGAGTATCGGTACCCGCTTTTTTTGAGCCAATTCCAATTTCTAATGGGACTGCTTCTATCGTTGTCGTTCATCATGACTGTGAAAGCATTGCCAAACATCCGTCAGTATTTCCCTGTGGGTAGCATACCGGGCGACCCCGACAGGCCCATCATCAACCTAGGCGCCTTCTTGAAGATTTTGCCCTTAGGGTTGTTCCAATTCCTGGGCAAATATTGCTCTTTGAATGCAACCTCATTAATCTCACTCGCTGCCGTTTCGAGCATCAAAGCCTTGTCGCCTTTGTTGATAGTGTCAAGCTACAGATTCCTCTACAAGGTCAAGTTCTCCATCTTGACTTACTTGTCGCTAGTGCCGTTGGTTGGCGGAGTGATGTTGATCATCAGCTCGGAATCTGCGAATTCCGCTACCAATGAGCCTTTGAGAGACGACCAGGGCAAATGGGACTTCAATCAGGTGAAAGGCTTGATGTACGGGTTCGTTAGTTTGATCATCTTTGCGGCTCAAAACATATATGGCAAACAGCTTATTACATGGGATTCCAATAGTACCGGCAATTTGGCAATAAGCCAAAGATCCGAATCCCCCCCTGCAACTAGTGGTAAAAGCCATCATATCAGACAAAGGAACAATTCCATCCGGTTGCCATACTCCACATCCGACCTCAGGCTTGACGAACAGAAGGACGAGACGTATTACTCCAAGAACGAGCCACCAGCTGATAACAACTACTTAAGTCCGGCCCAGGTTCCAGACCACTATACCAAAGAAGTCAAGACCAACCAGTTCAACCTTACGAACCCCCTCGCATCGTTTGTGGACAATGACGATAAAGTCACCAAACCCGACCAAATGACCACCATATTCTACTGCTCCGTCATCGGGTTCTGCATCTCGGTGACCGGATTCGTCCTCAACGAGTTGCCCCACGTAGCGGATATCGTAACCGGCAGGTTGGATAACTCCACCCCCGACACCAAGTCCGGCATAGTGCATGTGTTCTACTTGATCTTGATGAGCTCCGTGTGCCACTTTATCCAATCGTTGTTGGCATTTCACTTACTAGGACTGATTCCCACGGTGTCGTACTCCATCGCGTCGATGATGAAACGGATCTTCTTGATCACCGTCAGCATCGTGTTGGCCACCGACTACAGTGACAGCAGCAAGTACTTTGGCAAGCTTTCCGGGCAACAACTAGTGGGGTTGCTGCTCACCGGCATAGGCTTGTACTGTTACGACAAGTGGGGATCCAAAGCCATGAAATCAAAGCTATAGGGAATATACAAATACATAGAGTTCAATGATAGACGTCACAACGACACGAACATCAGGAGACTGTTTGGATGCTAGAATGCCCCGAATCAAGCGACAGCTAGCACAAGAAGAAAACCAACGTTTTAAGGCGAGTTAGCCCTCGTACTAAAGTCTGAATCAAAGCCCGTAAACTCCGTGACTACTAGCACGAAGCTAGTAGTATACTCTAGAATAGGTTGTAGAGAGTAACAATCGTGGGTTAGGGACCTGAAGTCGTAATTATTACCCTACAATAATACCTATTCATGTACAATAGAGAAGAGAAGAGGGATCGAAGTTGAAAATTTTTTTGGGCCAGCGCGCAGCGACGCAACCGCACCGGTTTTTGCGCCGGGTAATAGCGAGCATTTTCCAATATACAAAAGGTAGTCTATCGTTTATTTGTACGAGTACAACAACGACAGATCCCGAATGAACGGCTTATCGTTATTTCTCATCCTTTGCGGATTGTGTGTCTGTAATGGCCTCCAATTGACGGGGAAGTTGGTCGGGGTGCCGGAAACCTTCGAGCTACACTCTCCAGAGAAAGTGTTAAACGGTCACAATTTGCCCGGTAGATGTTCAGCACAATTGACGCCATTAACCGGAAATAAACTTGGTGTTGTCACAGCTGCTGTTACCTCATCGTACGAGTTCAAGTTTTTTGATGTTCCCGCCGGAAAATACGACTTGTTGGTGGCGTGCCATGATTTCCTTTTCCAGAAAGACAGATACAAGATCGAAGTCAACGATAGCAGTATCTTGGCCACACATTACTACCTAAACAAAGATGAGGAGGACCAGCCGGTGGATATTACGTCATCCCCATTGGTATTCGTTTACGGATACACTAAAGAGTACTACGAAATACGTCTGGGGTCGCTCAAAGATATGGTGATGAATAGTCCCGTTGGATTCATTTTCCAGAACACCGCTTACACCCTTATGTTTGTGTTCTGTGTGGTAATGATGGTGGGGCCCACGGTCCTCAAGATGGTCAACCCTGAGATGGCCAAACGGCTCGAGGAGATCCAGAAAGAGGGTAGGGCCGGTGGACCTGCCCCAGAGAAGATAGTGCCCAAGGAAACAGCCAAGAATGTCAGGAAGAGGAAGTAGGTTCATAAGAAAAAGCCGAAAATGCCTAGAAGGTTCAGAGAATCTTACGAACGTGGAATGTGGCTGTTCACAGTGGAGCGAGAGTTAAAGGAGTTACGCTAAGACTACGACACCTCGGAGAGAAAACCAGGAACCCAAAATCACTAGAACATTTTATTCTATAAATGGCACAGACGACTCCAAGACATAGCTAGTCATCGACGACCTCTTCCTTGGCCTTTTCGGTGTAGTTGGACTTGGTTTTGTCATACGATGCACTAGGGTTGTTGAACCCCCCATTCATGAAATCATAGTCGGCCTTCACCCAGTGGGCAAAAGGGTAAGTGGGCTGGGTTTTCAACGGAGTGTCGTTTGTGATAATTCCCAAATTGAGCTGCCGTTGAATCAACGTATCCAAGTACCCGGAAATATGGTCCCTGTATCCTTCAAAGAATTTGTACTTGATAATGCCTTCAGGAGCCTCATAAATGATCTTACGTAACAACGAAGGCATCATTGGCTCATCCTTCATTTCTTCCACACTGTAGAAAACAGGGTGGTTGGTAAATATAATAGCTTGTGATCTAGGCAACCTTCTCAAAGTCTGTCTTTCCACTCTGATATTGAAATCCTTAGGGTCGTACTGCTTGGCTTCGTTTTTCGTTCTTTCAGTCACTTCCGGGTCTTTGTAAATGTTACTCTGTCTGAGTTTATGGTCCCAAGACATGTACCAAGAAGCTCTTTCGACAGAGCCGCTTGGAGTCAATCTAGCGAACCATCTTTCCATGGACTTTTTCAACTTTTCTTCGTAGTAAGGAACCTCGGCGTGAATGACGTCCAAATGTTTGCCGATTTTCTTATCAATACCAAAAGATCCACCAGGGAATGGCACCGCTGCTGCCACCAAATAATGCAAGCCGTCTTTGGGGTTTTTCATCACGATGTAGAAATCCTCCTTGGCCATTTTCGTCACGTATATCAACGGGTGTTCCTTCAAAGGCAAACTCATGTCCAAGATCTCTTTGGTCAACTCATTCCTGATGACTTTCCCCCTTTGACCCTTATCCTCCAATAAGGTGAATAATAAAGGATACCTCTTCAACATATGGTTGGTAACCATCTCCATAAGCTCCAACGACGGCTCATATCCCTCAGGCAACCAGTCGATGTTCTCCTTGCCGTACTTGAACCAGATCCGCTTCTTTTCCTCGATGTAATGCCAGTAATATTTATCCATATCCAACCAGTGGTTCATGTCCAATTTGAAAATCGACATCGTTTGGTGATAAGGCCATCTGAAAGGTCTCCAAGGCCTGTCGTCGTAATTCTTCACCTGTTCCGGTGTGATCATCAAGGGCTCGGGGTCCGCTGGGACTTGGTCGTCGTCATCTTTGGAATACGACAGCTTTCTGGACTGGTTGGGCGTGGCAGGGTTTGACGTGGATAAGTACTTTTTATAGTAGTAGGAATACTTGCTGAAAAGAGCACTCACCTGTTTGTGTGACAAGAGCAATGACACGGCCACGGCTCCGAGTAAGAGAACTAGCACCGACGAATCCATCTTCGTTTGTTTTGTTTGGAAATCGCTTTATAGGAGGTTCAGTTTGCCTATATATATGATTGCGAAAAAGTACCTGTTCTTATCAGTAGATCCCGAAATATGGATTCCGTTTCCCAAAACGGAAAATCGAACCCTGAGAATCACCGGTTATATTTTAACGTATCACGGCCAACTGTGGTAGAACTGCTGAAGCGTGTGATCGAATGACTTTAGTTTGGCGGCGAGTTGGTCTGTTTGCAGTGTTTCAAGTGGAGTTTTTGAATTTTCTGGGTTTTCTGGTTTTGCTGGTGACAATAGATAAGGAAGTGCTGCAACCGACTCACTTTCGACACACTGCCCTAGCCACCGGCTTATATGGTCCGGATCGTTACCGGAGCCGCTGGATAACACTATGGCACCAATGATCTGGTCAAACCCCGTAGTTCCCACTTTAAGTTTGAGGTAGCTCGTGTTCACTCGTTCTTGCATGAGCTTGCCATACACTTTATCGGCCGCAGAGGGAAGGTCCAAGTTTTGGTACACGAACGTCTTGAAAACCTTCAGAGTGAACACAGACACGTACTCTGTGGTCAAAGTGGCATTCAAGTTGTTTGCCACGGCCTCTAGATGGACTGAGTAGCGGTAGAAGGAGTAGCCCATAAGCGATAAATTCTTGAGAACATCGCTGGACTTGTTTCGGCCATCTATGCCCTTGTGCTTCAAGTACGCCATCGATACGTGGAAGTTCACCGACGCTAGGTCAAATAGACGTGTAATGGCAGGGTCTTGCAGCTCTGAAAGTCGAACGTGCCCCCCACCGAAGCTGGGCACGTCTCCTATAAGATTTTCGAGTCTTAACGGCTTTGGGTCTATATTGAGTAGAAAGGCCACCCACTCTTTTATGAACACCCCTGCTTCCGTGTTGGAAGTCACCAAGTACTGGCCCAACTCCTGGAGAAGACTGTCGTTGTTCTTGAATGCTTGCATCACCAACATCTGGTTTTTATTCGCAACCTTGTATTTATGGAAAATCCCTAGCCTGTAAGCAGTGTAGCTAATGTAGTCTCTGGCTAAACTTATCAAAGTGTCTTTGGCCACACCAGAACTCCTCTGCACGGGCACTTGCATACCAGAAATCTTGGCTTTCATGCTTGCTAATTTTCTGGCCTCAATGTAGCTGATTTCCTTCTGTAAATGAGTAGAGAAGTCTTTGACAAACTGCTTGATGTCTCTGTGGTTCAACGACTCAAAAATGTCGTTATAGGTGGCGACGTGGTCTGAGCACCATCGAGTCAACTCTTCAAACTGGATCATGGCCATTATCGACAAATACTGGCCGAATTGGCGGTAGTATAAATCTGCAGAGTTGCTCTCGATTAATGCTTGTTCAATTGGCGTGATGTCGATCAACTTGTCATACACTCCAATACTGTCCAAAAGGAACTCAATGTAGCTGTCCTGTATAAGGAGGTAGAATTCGTCGGTGTTGTCCCCATAAGAAACCTTCAACATAGAAGACTTCACCAAGATCTTGTACAATGCATTTCCGTGCTGAGAAAGAAGGTTCAAGTACTTGGACAAATGGGGGCTCTTACCCAAGCCTTTGCTGATGGAGCTGTTCAACAACAACCTGCTGACGGCCAGGCTGGTGTCCCGGAGCGGCGGTAACGTGAATTGGTTCCCCTGGTGAAAAATGTACGCCGGGTCGGTTTTGAGTACTGGTCTCTCGGTGAACTTGCCCAAAATGGCAGGGAGCCTTTGCTGGAACGCCAATGACAGCTCCATGTCGGTCTCTATGCTGCCCATCAAGTCATGCAAACATTTCTGGGGGTCTTGGATGAAATTAAGCCCAATGACGTTCTGTACCGTGATTTTCTGCTTGATACCCAACTCTCGGAACAATTGTCGACATTCAGCGGGCACCGGGGACTTTTGAAAGTCCTGAACCAACTTAGTTTCCATGTGATCCGGTATTTGAGGGTTCTGGGATACTCTGAGGGCTAGGGGGAGATAGTTGATTACCTGCTGGCCCAACTTGTGGGTCTCTCGTATGTAGACGTCGTTGGCTACACCATAAACGTTCAATTTAGCCTTGATCTCTTCGCTGACAGGCCGCAAGTGGAGCTTTCCGTTAAACCTGAACGACCGGGGGAGATCTCCGGGTATTTGTGGCAATGATGAAAGCGTTTTGCTGTTGTTCTGTGCATGTTTGTACTGGTGGTTTGGCGTCACAGTAGAAATCAGTGTGATGGTATCTATTATCTGTTCACTGGCGCTGGGAATAGTGCTGGGAATTGTACTGTGGTTTCTTTTGTGGTCCACGAAGGATCCGAATCTTGGAAATAGTCGGCATGGCCGCTGCATACGCTTTATATTGGACGCCCAGATCATAGCATTAGCGATGGATTTGTTAGTCGCAAAATTTAGCTTGAAGAACGCAGAGCAGGAGGAAGGAGCTGGACGAAGACGGAAAACAAGGTAGAGAAAAGAAGAGAAACCACTACCGACTGTAATACGTAGGTGTACATTTTATAAAATGTTGCAAAGAATGCAAAAAGGATAATTATTCCACCATAAAACTATTAAACAAAATTATGAGATAAAATCATCTATAGTGGATCAAAAAGGATTTTAGCATAAAGATAAAAGTAGTTATAAGAGGAAGATTGGTTGGTGATAAACACAACTACAATCTTCTACCTCTTCTACCACCCTTTCTTCTGGTAGAATCCGATGGAACTGGAGTAACATCTTCAATTCTACCGATTCTTAAACCGGATCTGGCTAAGGCTCTGACAGCAGCTTGACCACCTGGACCTGGGGTCTTGGTCTTGGTACCACCAGTACCTCTTAATTTGATGTGAACAGCGTTGATACCAACTTCTTTAGCTTTGGCAGCAGCGTCTTGAGCAGCCAACATACCAGCGTATGGAGTGGATTCATCTCTGTCAGCCTTAACTTTCATACCACCAGTGATTCTGGCGATAGTTTCTTTACCTGATAAATCAGTGATGTGGACGAAGGTATCGTTGAAAGAAGCGAAGATTCTAGCAACACCGAAAACAAGGGAACCGTCTTTTTGAGCTAAATGGAAGTTAGTATTTTGATGTCCAATACATTGGTAAATTTGATAAGATTTGCGATGACTTTCAAGTGCAATGGACCTGTTCATTCTTGGAGCTTGTTCTAGAGCACTCAGCTGACGTGGCCGTTTGAATCTGAACTGTTAATACAGCTTATATTACACATCATTTCTAGGCCTTAGGATGAGGCCACCCTTTACAACCAGACGAGTATACTTGATGGTTTTTTTATGCGTTCGTCCCAATCTCGATGCCTAGTTGGAATACAGTACTCCATGATCTTTCCCGCACACTGTATGTGTATCACAATCTACCCCTTTCATGTACTTCAACATACCAGTAGACATTATTAACTTTGATTAAAATTTGATATAATTTTTCAGGTTTAGTTTTTTTTTCTCAATGGAAAAGAGGAAAAAAAAAGTCCTATTTTTATGAATCCCACACGACCATCATTGCACAAAAAAACCACCCGCGCATAATTGGTTAGGGTTGAAGCCCTATATGGTAAACTGCTAGAGAGGCCCACAATAACCTGGAACGAGTCCTCCGTCTACACACTCCGTATACACCACGAAACGACGACAGAGATGCTGGCCAGTTCTTACGCTGGTAAGTTCTTCGATGCACATTACCACCACACTCTCAGAGAATCAAAAACCGTTTGACTATTAGATATATATTACATTTATCATGTTTTTTATGGAATAGGGATGAATACAGAAGCTCTAACTACCACATCTAGTAAACGAAACCCAAGATCTTACCAGAAACGTGCTTTCTTCTGGCTTCTTCGTGGTCCATGATACCAGCAGAAGTGGTCAAGATAACGTAACCAAATTGTCTGGCTGGCAACAAGTTGTCAGTCCATCTTTCAATGTCACCAATCTTAACATTGAATCTTGGTTGAATGACACCACACTTGTTCAATCTACCGTTCAATTGAACGACGATTTTACCGGATCTGTGGTCATCGATGTATTCGAATTCACCAATGTAACCGTGTCTTTGCATAACGGTCAAGTATTTGATGATGACCTTGGAAGATGGTCTGATCAACACTTGTCTCTTACCGGTCTTTTCGGCGTTGTTGATGGCGTTCAAAGCGTCAGCTAAAACGGAGGTTCTAGTCATTGTAGTTCGATTACTTGTAGAAGATTTTTTTCAAATTTTTCAGTGGTGCTTTTCTGAGATGTTTGACGGACCGCTGGGTCGTGTGCATGACCATTATTTCCCGTGGGCAGAGCACCAGCGGCGGCACCTGGAACGCTTTCGCGGCACTGTTTTTCCAGACACTGCTGTGCGACTTACATCTGGGTCGTGCCAAAAAAAACAGTCACAAGTTTTTCCCTCAGTGCTTGGCCGGTTTCGTGTCGAAACCAGACCACTTTTTTTCGTGAGGACTGGCTTCATCAAGAGAAAAAGAATTTTCAATTCTGAAAATACTAGTACTATTTTATTATCAAAGATGCCAGTATGTATTCATGTTAGAGTATGGATATTCATATAAGTTGATGCGTGGACATGGTTGTGGATGCCGTGGTTGAAAGTGTTCATAGCCAAGTGAAAGGAAGATACACTGTGGGACATGTACAGATACACCATTGGAAGATAGTTAGAAGAGGATTGAAGATCACCAAGACAGCAATTTTCGTATTTATGAAAGACAGTTCAAACCTGCACCAACACGGAGAAACACCTCACGAAGAGAGTGGCTGTTCCGTTGAAATTTAGAGTATCCCATCCTGCAAGCCCTTAATACTAACGTCATCTAGTCTCAAAAATCTTTCATAACTAAGAAAAGATTAGGTAAAGCCCAAAAGCAAAACAGACCATTGCCTCAATGGATCAGATTGAAGACTGGTAACACCATCAGATACAATGCTAAAAGAAGACACTGGAGAAGAACAAAGTTGCACATCTAAGTGTGTGTGACAGAGTTTACAAGTATCCTGATCTTTTTCCACATATATATAATATAATTAAACATATTTTAAATAAGGATATGATTTAGTTACACAATATACACTTATTTTAGTAACGGCTAGTTTAAGGATCACACGGAATATCTATTACGGTACAAACTGAGCGAGAATTCATTCGGTTGCCCTTACTGAACCTCTTCTCCTACATCTCTTCCTGAAGGTGTCTCTTCTCCTACTTAATCTTTTATCTTGGGTGTTTCTCTCCTAGACGTTTCTCAAGACGTCTCTCAAGGCGTCTCTCGACCTCTAGACTTCCTCTTCAAAAACAGTCTCGATTGGCTTTTCCATGAACGAAGCGTGGCCAAGCACAACCACCCCACTCGACCCAATCAACCACATCATAGTGGAAATAGGACTGGCCAAAAACCCTAAAGGAATAGCAACGACAAACAACCCGGTGTATAATTGAGAAGAAGTGACTCTGGTAAATGGGAGCACCAAATCTTCACCTCCCAACCTACTGATACCAAAAATCCCCCCAGCCACTAACAAAATAACAAATAATAGCAATAAGTTGGTCACCAAAGCGTAGATGCTCAAGATAGACACAATAGCTAAATAGTTGGCCGAAAAATACCCCAAGTTGTAAGACACTCTGCTCTGGGCATCACCAAAATTGACGGGTTTGCTGACTCTTCTGAAATCGAAGAATTCTTGTGGTGGGCGAAGTTTGGAAATCGATGATTGTAATGATCCGACATCGTTACGGATTCTGTCGAGATTTAATCTCTCTGAGAACTGAGATAACTATCTCGCGTTAGTAAAGGCACAACACTAGGCGATTTTGGCCATCAATATCACAATTTACTTACTGGGAATGAAGATATGAAAGACATGGTAGTATGTGAAAAGGTTTATTTACGTGTTCGAAACTTTTATCGTTTTGTGAGATTTTGTTTTGTTTTTTTAGGCGAAAAAACTATTCTTACCGTGAACCCACGAGGGGAGCTCGCCGCGCTGGCGGTAGACGCCGCGTTAACTACAGTTCTTTTTTTATAATGGTTATTGTGCCTCTTGTATCATATATATGTCTATTAAACTCTATAACCCCAAATCTTTCCTCACCAACAGTTGACAAATTGGATGATAGTTGCGTTCGAATCGTTTGAAATAGGCCACCGCCTTGTCGTGGTTGACTTTATTTAAGGTCACATATCCGGGCCTGACGAATTTCATTCTACCCACAGTTCCTAACCACTCGCCTAGTTTTTCAAAGAAGTCTAAATTGTGACCTCCGACTTGCAAAATGAACCATCTGGAGAGAACTTCTCCGTTGGTCTCGTTGGAGTATTTCTCCCCGTAGATCCTGTCGAGAGCTTTCAATGCCGCCAAGTTCTTGGCCCAAGAAAAATGTTCATGCTTGTCCAAAGCGATCAAGGTTTCTAAGAAAACCACCGATTGGTTGGAGTTCAACGACTCGATATCTTCTAAGCCGAACTCCAACTCGTAGTTGGATTTGCTGACAATGGCATCGTACCATCTGTCGGCCAAGTGGTAGCATTGATCCACTAAAGCGGTGTCGAAGTTGGGCTTGATAGGTGGCATACCTGGTTTAAAAACCCATGTCTCCCAATCAACACTATCCAAAAGCTTGTGGTCATCGCTAAAGAACTCATATAATGAGTCAATGAACTGGTAGGTGTCCAAAGACTGGTACTTGAACTTGTTGAAGTAAAAAGGAATGTACGGGTCGAATTTCTCTTTGGTGAACAAGGTTTCGAGGTAGTATAATAAAGTAGATCCCTTTTCGTAAGGCACCACAGAAAACGCATCATCTGGGTCACATCCGTCTTTCAAATCATGGTACAAAGATGAGAACCTGTCGGAGTCTTCACCCATAGCATTGATGGCGTTAGATAAGTCGTACCACCCGATAATGGCAGCAAAGTCTCTAGTTGGTTCGCCATGGACTTCAGCCAATATCCTTCTCTCCAAGTAAACACACCAGCCTTCATTAAGCCAGAAATGTTCCCAGGAACAATTAGTGACCAAGTTACCGGCCCAGCTGTGTGCCAATTCGTGGGCGACAACATCAATATTAGACTTGTCTCCGGTGACGATGGTAGGGGTAGCAAATGTAACATTAGGAATTTCCATTCCTCCGTAAGGAAAAGCGCTTGGTAAGATCAAAACGTCGTATTCTTTCCATTCGTAGCCAAACACGATCTTCTCTGCTGCCTTCAAGAACTTCTCCACATCACCGTTGAATTCGTTTTGGCACTTTTTCAAATTTGGCGGTTCACAATAAACGTGAGACCTTGGACCCACTTGCAATTTCTCAATGTTACCAGAAGCCAAAGCCACTAAGTAACTGGGAATTGGAACCGGTTGTTCGAATCTGTAAACGTCCGAAGTATCTGATTTCTCTAACAACCCAGACATGACGGAGTTGTAAGGAGATTTGATGGACATGGAGTAGGTAGATTTCAAGGCTGGAGTATCGAAACAGGGGAAGAAAGACCTGGAATGAATTGGTTCAGATTGTGAAAACAAGTATGGGAACTTCTTGCCGTCGGTGGCTTCCTTCTCCAAGAATTGCAAGGCGGTACATTTGTCTGTGGTGATGAAGGAAATGAACAATTCAAATGAGGCTCCTGCGTCCGCCTTGTAAGGGATGTGCAAAGGAGACCCCAAAGACGCCACTCTATCTTTGATGGTGAAGGAATTAACCACGCCGTCGACTTTGACTTCGTTGATGGTCAAGTAAGACGTGTCCAATATCACCTCTTCTATGGCGTTCAAGGTCTTGATATGCAATATTATGTCTCCCGATACCAAACTGTTTGTGAAGTCCACATCGAAGTTCAACTGGGTCTTCAGAACTTCGAAATGGTGGTAATTGGATAACGTGGACGGGTCACGTTCCGGAGAATGACTCGGGCGGGACACCCCTTTGATGTGCTTGATTGTCATGGTCCAAAAGCTATGTATACTTTTACAACAAAATGAATAGGTAGGATGACAGTAACTGGGAAAAACAACAAAAACACTTCAGAAAAAAACGAAAAGAACAGTAGTGACAACTGGCTGTACAAGGGAACAAAGTTTAGGGTACAATGCAATTAAAACAGTGGCAACTGGGACAAAAGAACAAGGGACGCTTATATAAAAGGCTTCAATACAATATTACAAAAAAGCCGTTATTAGATTCCGTTTTTATAAGTTTTTTTTTTTTTTTCTTTTTTAGTTTGGCGCCTTTCAGGTGGATGCAAGAACAAAGAAAAATAAAACGGCTTCAAATTTAAAAGTTGCTTTATCCTCCACCAGATTTACCAGAATGGTGCCGTATACCATGACAAATTAGGCAGCCACGTTAATCCGGCGGCTGCATTGACACCTACGAAATTACAACATGCAACATCGATTGGCCATCGATTGCACGTTTCGGAAAGCAGGGACCGTTTTTATTTTTTTTTTGGTGCCGATTGACTGTGGGCAGGCCATCTCTGGGGCGAGTCAAATTTGCACCAGTCAGCCGCAAAAGCGTTTTGCCGGTCATAGGGCCCGCCACATGGGGCCTTGGCGGTGAGTGTGGCAGTCGGTCGGTCGGTCGGTTGCAATTTCCTGTTGCCTCATCGCTGACACCGAACAAATCTCATCACGTCCAGTCATGTGAGATGGACCGGTTTGTGTCGTTCGAGTGGTTGTGTGGTTTGACGTGGGCGGTTGGCGGTTGGCGGTTTTGTGTCATGTTCCGTTTGTCGCTGGTGCTCGGTGCCGTTCCATTTATGGCCGTTTTGAGCATCGGGCTCGATCTGAATGCCGTTTCACCTGAAATTTCTTTTGTTCCTCTTGACACTTATGTGGGGGCGCCTAAAGCACACCGGTGCTAGCACCAAGGACAATCAAGGGCCCCGGGAACCGCAGAAAGGTGTCCGGGACCAATAAGAGTCCCAGGGGATCCATGCAGCGGCGATGGTGGCAGCAGTGGCTGTTGGCCAGTCCTTTGAGCACGGGTCCTTGCTTGATCTGTCAGATCTTTAAATAGCCCTGTGTACACCGCCAGTCTTCGAAATTGCACCTTCTGAGTGGTCCCATTGTGCAAATTCCCGTCTGTTACACCGAGGCCGTCTTCCTTGCATGTCTCTTGGCCATGTTTAAGTGTATCTGTTGTACAGCACTTCGCATCACCAAATTTCTCAACTCCAGTAGTTTTTTCCTTGTTAGAGGGTTTTTTTGGAAGCTGTAACAGTAACAACCACTGCTTGTCACAACCGTCCTCAGCTTTTCAGTTTGGGCGACCTGTATTATTTCTAAGTCCCCATTCCCATCTTTGTTCATCTTCCATTGTTTTGTTTTCGTTCTTTGTTTTATTTTTTAGTTGTTGTTTTCCCTTGCATTTTGACCACCCTCAATAATTCCGGTCACCATGGACTTATCCAACGACAATGAGCTACTAAAGTCGCCACTCCAGCAGCTAGAACTCCAGACCGCCAAGGCCAGATCCAACAAAAGCGCCAGCTTAAGTCCCACGCCCAAATCCCGTCAATCCAGCCATAGCCACCAACCAAATGAATTTCACTCCATCGACACTGATCCAGTGTCTCCTTCCCCATTGAGCCACAATTTCGAAAGAGACCGAGATAGTATCTATTCCTTCGACTCGGTGAGTACTGACGGTCGGCTTTTGGACCGGTTGGGGTTGGAGAACGAAGATCTCTTCGATAACGACGAGTTGGCGGCCTCGCGGTTTGAAAGGCTAAGCATCAGCGACATCAACAATAAAAGCTTGTTTGGAGGCAATTTGTCTCGGAATGGGTCGGTTCAAAGTGGTATGTCTGGGTTGCAGACCCCTTTCAGACAGCCATCGACGGCTAAGCCCATAAGCACCACCAATAGCCAGATCAATCTCGACAGGTTCCCTTCATACAAAGCCAATCTGTTGTTCAGCCTCAAACCTGGCGCTGGGTTAAACCGACAGGACTCAACAACCACGAAGGAGAACCACAACTTCTCGGTGAAGAATGTCCCCAGCAACGTGGTGCACCCCAGCCGAAACAAGTCTGTGGATTCGTTCCATGCTTCTATACTGGCAGATAACGGGTCGATTATCTCAGGAGGGAAGAGCTCCAAAAGCCCTGAGTTCGGTAAAGCTACCCCCAAACTGGTGCTGCTGCAGTTCGAATACGACGAGTACGACGAGTTTGACTTCAATTCTTCGGGTGATTCCATCGATAACACCAAAAGGCGGGATAAGAATGGATCTCACAAACAGTACCCCAAAGACTATCAAAGAGAATATCTCAGCAGAAACAATTCTGTACAATCCAGCGACCCCAGCCTCATTAGCATAACCCGAAACCGGTTGGTGTCGGCAGCTCCGGCGCCAAATGCTGGGTCTGCGGGGGCTTTGTCACCCAAAAGCCCAGTGGCCAAGAGAAGTGTCTCAGATTATACCACAGCATCTTCTCCCAATGGAAAACTGGCTGATTTGAGTGCTGAAAATAGGACGAAGCTTGCCCTTCAATTGAGAGCTTCTGGTAAGCATAGAGAAGCCTCTTATCAGTTGCAAATTGCTGCAAGCTCGCCATACTGTTACATACGAGCCATGTACTTGTACGCCATGGCCTTGAGGTTTGGTCAAGGGGTGAAGCAGAATGACCAGAACTCCATGAAATGGCTTTGCAGAGCCGTGTTGGTCAGCCAGAGCCCTAATGATGGTTTCACCAATAAGGTGTATGACGTGCAATTTGAAGACTTGGTGAATTTGACCATAAATCAAGTCAAGACAGATGGCACAGAAATTGACCCCATAAAGTTATATGATTACTACTCCAAATTGCCACCAGCCCAGACAAGCAAGCTCGTGAGTTCCATCAAAGCACAGGCCGATCCAATGGCATTGATTTACGAAGAGCTCGGCAACCATTTCATCAACGGCTGGGGGGTAGATAAAAACGAACAGCTCGGCATCAAATGTCTCAGCATTAGCTCCTCTAGGGGCAACTCCAACTCCATGGTCCAACTAGGGGAAATTTGGAGCACCAAAACAAAGACAAGGAAAAAAGACTTCCATAAGGCGTCCGCCTGGTACAGATTAAGTGAAACTTTGGGTATCAAGTCCATTGGTAATAGCTGGATCTACAAGACCAAGTACTTAGAGAAGAAATAATGACACGAACTATTATTCTATTAACGATATGCTATGCAGGGTTGGAGGCTCCTGATTTTAAAGTGTAGATCAAATTTTCTTTGTACACCTTATTGTAGATGTCGATGAATTCATTCAACAAGTGGTAGAAAAACTTCACCACCTCGCTTAAGTGAGTGTACGTGTTAATGGGTATGTAGAAACTGTTATCCATGGGAGAGACCGAATCTACCACATCTTTAATGTTTTTTGTTCTCCTCTGCCAGAGCTCGGGAATGCTCGTTTTTATGAACCATTCTAGCCCTGGACAGACGATCTCGCTTTGCTTCATGCAATTGTCAGCCGAATGGGTATTTTTCACCACTTTCTGGTACATGTTCAATTCGTTAGCTGAGTCCATTCCTCGGCTGATGAGTGCCTCGTATATGGAGTTCATGCGCTTCAAGATGATTGCCTTGAACTTGTATAACACCCCCACGATGCATCTGAGGTGGCCTTTGATGTCTTCTAACTTTGGCTCGTTCAAATACGACGTTTTGACCCGGGTTATGGCTCCCTCTATCTCATCGGACAACAACACCCAGTACCGATCCAGGGGAGGAAGGCTCATTTTCTGCTTGGACTTATCGTCGAACTCGTAAGAAATGGCGAACGAGATCAACGCATCAAGCTCCATGACCATAGAAAGCACCCCATCTGTCTTTTCAGATATGAATTTGGTCTCCTTGGCCACTTTGATCCAGTGAGTTTTCATCCTGATGAATTCCCCACATCCTGCAGCAGCTGGCTTCACTTCGGCCTCCTCTTTTTTTAATGTCCTCTTTTCAAACCGAGGGGTAGCAGGCTTGGATCCCGTTTTTTGGTGCAAGGGCGTAGTAGGCCTCGATCTCTCGGGGTCTTTGTTGCCAGCCTTCTCTGGTGATGGTTGCTCCACTTTGTTCTTCGCATTGACAGAGATTCCCAATCCAGTGACGTCCCTTTGTATAACTGTCAGTTTCTCTATCTGCGGCTTGAACTTGTCTGCCTTATACAGAAAGCGTATCAAGAATCGGGGCTTGGGATCAGCCATTTTGTTCACCCATTTTATACGAGACTTCTTTTTAACGGGCAGAACCACGATAGTGGGTTTGGAGGGAGCTGTCTTGACCGAGGCCGTGGGCCTCTCGATCTTCGGGCCGGGAGGCGATAAATGGATTGGCGGCATTTCATCGAGATCTGATTTGCCCTTTTCACTGTCGATGCTGTCCAGCGAGAAATTTGGAAGCGTTGGTGATAGAATGGGCGGCAAACTCTGGCTGTCATGGTATGCAGTGATCATTTCATCTAAGCTCCAAGGTACCATACGTCTGGGGGAGCCAGTTCCCATGTAGGGACTGGAGGAACGGCCTCTGGACTTCAAATCCGACATTTTTTTGACCTTACCTACAGCAGAACCGCTTGTCGTTGAAGCAGACAACCTTGGAGATGCCGAAGAATGTCTGGCTCGGATCCCACTGTGGTTTCCCGAAGGTGAACCCCTATCAGTATTGAATATAGCTGATCTCATGGTGTGACTTAAGAGCAACTTTGAACCTGTAAAACAAAATCAGTTGATTACAATTGGCGTCTGAAACTTTTCCTGTCAAAGCGTGAAAGGCTTGGGGTCCCAGTGGTCGACTAAAGACGAGTCTTTTAATCCCAAGAATCGAGTAGATATTACACCCACTTGTGTAACGATTAAGGTTCCAAGGTAGAATTTAAATATAACGATTTGATACGTATTTCGCATTTACACATTTTGTATGGATAATTGTTAGGTTCTTTGAGGGCATTGAAATTTATAGACACAGAAACCACACATTGAAGCGGCGATGTCATCCCGGTCAAGTGATAAGTTCGTTCAGACGGCCCCAACAAGCGACCGCTCTAGTGCGGCCAGTGGTGGGCCCCAGACCTGGCCTGACTCCTTGGAAAAGTTCGTGGAAAAATGCTTAACCAAATCGAAGCTATTTAGTCCGAAGGACAAGTTGGCGGTCCAAAGACAGATGCAGGAACTTGTGATGACCGCTGAAAAAGAAGGCAAGTTGTACACAAACAACTGGTCCAAGCAGAATATTCCCGCTTTGGAGGAAGGCTGTCCGCTTGTGCTATTCTGCGATATGAATACAACAGATGATAACGGAAGAACAATGGCACCTGTTGAAGGTTCTAGCTATAATGGTTCCCTGAATCCGGACAACCATTTGCTGGTGAGTGTTCTGAAACGGAAGACCAAGTCAAAGTACGACTCCGAGGACAAAAAGCGTCAAAGGCTCGAAAGGTTCAATAATGACCAAGCTAGCTCATCGGTCCCCAGTTTACCAGCAAAGCCGGACTTTCTGGCAAACGGGCAAGATGGGGATAAAGCGTTCGTGGGTACATGTCAAACGCTCGAAAAACGGTACTTGAGGTTGACTTCGGAGCCTGATCCTAAACTCGTACGACCACAGAATGTCTTGCAGAAGGCCATGAAGAGACTAATAGATTTGGTTGATGAAAAACCATACTCGTACATCAAAGACCAGTTCAAAGCTATTCGTCAGGATATGACGGTGCAGCACTTAAAGAACGATTTCACCATGTATGTGTACGAGACCAATGCCCGAATCTCCATCAAAAATAACGATTTGGGAGAGATGAATCAATGTGTCACTCAGTTGGAGTACTTTTTCGATTCTAAGACCGTCAGAAACGTGCATTTGAACCGGACGGAGCTAGAGTTCATGTGCTATAGGATTTTATACATGTTGATGGTGGAAAACCACTCGGAGATATTCAAAATCAAGTATAAGGTTCTTAAAAGGCACTATGCCGATGAGGAAGAGCTCGAAAAATTGAAGTATGTTAAACTTGCCTTCCAGCTTCAACACTTGATATTAGCATCAAACTATTATGGGTACTTCAAGGTGGCAGAAGAGTTTAGACCTCTACCCTTGGCGCACACTTTGATTGTGAACTTTTTGATGGAGAAACAAAAGCTCAAAGCATTGAACATTTTGGTCAAGAGCTACAGAAAGTTCAATTTAGACCTCGTATCAACGGCTTTCAATGTCAGTGTGGACGAAGTCATGAGGTTCTTGGAACATCACAAATTGAATCAATTTGTGCAAAACAACGACATTGACTGCACCGTGATCCGGCCACATGTTCTCAACTTGATGGCCAAAACCAACTTCAAAAGGATAGACATAAAGGGACAAGTGTAGCCTACGATAGCATAAACTACACATAGTGTTCTTCGAACTCATAATCTGTACATTACATATTGACTGCTCTTTTTGGCGAAAGTGCAGAACCCCAAGAAACGCAACCCTGGCCAAACAACGTTAAAAACGTCTCAGCACTCCCAGATTAGTCTAGGGAAGGACTTAAAGCAATCAATGCAAAATTGTGCTTATTTTCCTCGTTAGTATTCTCAATGTAGAACTGTACCTTTTCGTTCAATTTTGGATCTTCAATAATATTGCTCCCATCCACACATTCCCCCAAATCAACAGGCCCGTTCCTTCTTCCGTCCAACTCGTATAAGTGATTATCTTTCCCTTTTATGAAGCTTATGAAGTGCAATTCAATGGACTCTTCGGCCGCTGGGGCTTCTGTTTGGCCCTTCGAACCGTAGTTGTCGTCCAATTGGATCAGCTGTTCCAAGCTTTCTACCAACCTACTAATGTCGTCCACCAGTTGGCCAGGTTGTAGTTTGGACAAAAGGTTCTGCTGGACTAACGAATTCTCGATGATCAAATCAGATGGCAAATTGGCAATAATGTGCAATAAAGCGTACAAACCACACCCGTTCCCGATTGTTTGCTGAAACCATTTGACGGTGGAGATTTCCTGGTTGTTATATGTGGGCTTCGTGGAATCATATTTCTTTCTATAGTCCTCAAACTCCTTCGTTATAGGGAACAACAATGTGACCCCATAAACCGGCTGCGGCAAGAATGCCAATAAATCGGGCTCAGTCAACGAGAGGACGTCATGGAATTCCAACACGGGCGTAAGTCCGAGCTTGTAAGCCATTTCCGTGAATATCACGGGGTTGCTTTCTAAAGGAATAACCCGTTTACTGTCCCCCATAGTGAATAGCAGTAGTTCTGAGTTGATGATCACTGAAAATGCGACATTTTTCACTAAATGGGGAAGCTTCTAAAAAATATCAAAAACAAATCACATCCAACTTCTTACAAATAGGACACCACCAAAGTTTTCCCGCAAACAGAAGACCATTGCAGCTACTTTTCAGGATCTTTCGTGGTATGAACAACACCAGATTCATATTGGTGGTGGTACCCATCATCCTACTACTAAATACTGTGGCATTAACTGTGGTGTATCTCAAACCCTGGAAGCATAATTACATCCCAACATCTACAGAGACCATTAAATGTGTGATTTTTAGTGGCGTTCTTAGTTTGATACTTGGGTTACTCAATAACTTCAGAATGATATTCAAGATATCCGACCAAAATGTGTTCAACACCCACTTCCAGCCGATTATGAAGGAGTTTGCCAAATTTATCATCATCGCATTCATCGCACTTCACCAGACTGACGATGGCACATGGGTAAGCAAACTCACGGTATGGCAAGTGCTCATAATGCTTTCGGTGTTCATGGTCATAAATTCGTGGAAGTTTGTGTACGAGTTTATGCCGTGTTTCTACTACAAACACAATGAAGTATTCTTGAAACTTTGTGATGACTTCAACTACATGGAAAGTTATGATGACGAGTTAAAGAACGATGTGGCCTTGAAAATCGTGGAATCTTTGAAAAGGGACCATTCGATAGACTCCACGAACTCTGATGAAACCTTGGCGGGCATACTACCGCCTAAAATATCAGTGGCAGATATACATGATGATCAACTCCTCCTGATCGACAGTGAGGACCGACTTCATGAAGAGCCCAACCTCACCCACCTCCACCCTCACAATCGCGTGGAACATGATCAACATCGCGGCCATTTTCCACAAAAGACTTCCCATTTTCCTTGCGGTCACATACATGCTACAACCGACTTAACACAAGCAGAACAGTTCAACTTCAATCAAAATTTGTTCACGAAAGGCCACAATTTCGATCGAAAACCGTCGGTTGCAACGCTACCAAAGAGCATCAGCTCTGCTTCAAAGAATCTCGGCAAGTACAAGTCATGCTATAACCTAGTGGACAGGTTATATTCCGTGTCACCTAAAAATACATTTCATTTAGTTACGGCATCTGCGACTGCTGTATTGAGGAGTGATATTCCAATTTTCAGTGACGAGCCCAGCACTCAAGAAGAGCTTCCCGATATCGATCTGTCACCCTTCGTAGACCACGGAAACGGCCATGTCGAAGGCCTGGCCCAATTGGAAGGGGATGCCCACTTGGATAACGTGTCTGTGCATACTACAGATACTGATTTCGGGGGTGGTGGTGGTGGTGGCTTCAAATACACTTCCCCAGGTGGCACTAAGATCAAATTTGGAGGTGGCGGTGGTTGGGGTTACACTCACAAGCATAATCATAGAAAGAATTCCATGAGCTCTACTTCGAGAAGTACCATACTGAGCTCTAGGAGCCACAAAGACTCTGGAGTCAAGGCCACAAGGAGCAAGTGGATCAGCTGGTTGATCCCGCTTTCAAAGAAGCAGAATAGCATCAAGAAAAAGCTTTCAAAGTATCAGTTTGGCCCAAGGCGTAACCTCGACCGTCATGAGAATTGTTCTATCAGAAGCAGTCTTTTGACTTGTGCTCAGAATAACTACAATTCCGTCGATGAGGAGGTTTCGGGTGGTTGGTATAACAAACAAGTGGAACAGTTTCAAATTAACAGAGAAGATTTCACCAATTATGTCAACGTGTCCCTCGGGCTGGACAGATACAGACTTCTATTGGATCCCGTTTTCGAGAGGTTCAATTACAGAACAATCAGAGATCTCAGTACTTGGGAATTCATTTTGTGTTACTTCAACAGATTGGTGTGGATATTTGGAAGTATTGTTGTTTATTCGACCGTATACTTGAACGACAATTTCAACTTTTTGGTGGGCATTATTGTCCTAAAATTGTTTAATATCAACATCATCAATAGATTGGAGTTATCCTTGGCTAAAATGTTGGCTGTCAAAATATTTTTGAATACATTGGTTTTTAGTGCTTTAGTTGTATTATAGTTTAATGAGTGTGATGACAATAAATATTTATTAATTTTTTGATGCAAACTTTGCAAATTTCACTAAACAGATTAGGAAAAGCGTGTGCACTCAAAAAATGCCAGTATGTACATATGATACACTTAGTCAGGTGGAGAATAAATAGGTTGAAAACTCAAATATTTGCTGTGATGCCCCCATCACATCTATATATTGTCGTTATCCTTGAAATTTGGATAGTTGTTTAGAAATTTGTCATTTGTAAACGTGAAGTCTTTGACGAATAAAACATCGTCGTTAGGTCTATTCATTGGTGGGGTAAAAGACATCTCCTTGAACTCCTTATCAAAATTTTCAGCTAGGATTGGGTTGGTGATTATGGGTAGAATGGGTGGTAAGATATCAGGATGGTCGGTAGGGTTTGATAATACGCCCCAGTCCACAGTTCTAAAAAACCTGTGGTTTCTGATTTTTTCATAATCCAGGTCATTATCGAGGTTCAACCGTTTGTCGACGTTTGTCACCAACAATTTTCTCAAGAAGTCTTTGGCATCGAGAGATAGGTAGAACGGGAATTTCAAGTTCTTCTTTGACGCTAAAATTTTCTCCGATATCTTCTTGTTATTATTACCAGTGAAGGGGGGATTGCCCGTCAACAAGTCGAAGGAAATGCACCCCAATGACCACCAATCAACTTCGAAACTATGACTCTCATTCCGTAAGATCTCTGGAGCCATGTACTGAATGGTGCCAATGAAAGAATTGGATTTCTCGTTGTCACTCACCTTCGACAACCCGAAATCTGTCAACACCAAACTACCGTTGGAATCCAACATGCAATTCTCGGGTTTTAAATCCCTGTAAATGACGTTCAAATGTAAATGTAAGTACCTCAAGGCCAATATTAGTTGGGCAATGTAGTAGGCAGCCTTAGGTTCCGGAAGGAACGACTCTTGGCTCAAATGGTAGAACAACTCACCGCCATCCAAGTACTCCAATATCAAATACACCTTGTTTGAGTCTTGAAATGCATAATATAGTTTGACGATGTTAGGGTGGTTGACTTGTTCTAAGATCTTCTTCTCATTTAATGTTCTTGTCAAATTGATCTCATTATTCATCAATAAACTAACCTTCTTGAGCTGCTTCTGCGCAAACAATTTTCCGGTCGATAATTGTCTAACCAACAAAACCTTGCCGTAGGTTCCTTTACCTAGAACCATCAATGGCTCAAAATCCTCCGCCGTAGGCTTGTAAAACGTCTCGTGCTTGACGAAGCTAGAAATAAACGGTTCATCTATTCGCAAATCAACCGAATGACTGCCCCTTCTATTCCTCTGTGGAACACGAAGCTTCGGCTCTTCTCCAGAAAACGCCTGAATAGAATACTCGTCTCCTGAACCATCCTCTACTGCAGCACCGTCGTTTCTTCCATCGAAAGGTCCGTTATCAGGAAGTGAGTGTACCTCGTCATTATTGTCATGGGACGTGTCGCTCGATGTGCTGTTGTGCTCCAAGCGGACACGTTCGGAATCCGGCGAGTCGTCTAGGATCTTGTAGTTCAACAGCGAGACCTGATCATTAAGATCGTCCATATTGAATAACGTCATTGCATCGACTCGTGTTTTATTGTCCTAATATATAAAACGTGAGATAGTTTTTAATGATGCGACAGATAAATTTAAATCGTAAATTGTACCTGGCCTGACACATCGACATAGAGTGCAGTGGTTCGTAGATTATGTTGAAGACAGGTAATGTCCTTTAAGGGAATCTTGTGTGGTAGACGGTTTATTGGGGCGAAAAAAAAGAGAGGCACCAAGAGTACAAAAAGTGGTGATATCGTGAAATGAAACGTGTATCATGACCCTTACACCTAAACGGTAACTTTTCAGACCCTTACACCTAAATGGCAACTTTTCAGACCCTTACACCAAACCAGATCTAAAAAGGGCCCTGATAGTGCCTGCAAAGTAGTGACAGAAACGTCGCCAGTTTACCAAGAGTCAGAAATTCATGGCATAGCTTTAGGCCCAACGTTTTCATGAGAGTCTGAAGAACATCCAGCTCGGTTCGTTGCTGGAATGCATTTCAAAAGCATCAGGACAAAAAATGCAATGACGACGTAGGTTGGCCAGCTTGTGAAAGAGAGCTCTGGAGCATTCACAGGGCAACATGCAACATCGTCGTGGAATTTTGGCCAATATTGGAGGCAGCACGCTTATTCGAAGAGCCGCAGCCCGAAATGGTAAGATTAGAGCCCAAATTGGCCGATTTTTCATGTGGACTTTAAGTTCGAGGCGGGACCTGGCTGAAGTCTGGACTCGAAACCGGAGTTTACTTGAAAGGCTAAAAGGATGCACGGAACTCATCGTGGAAGCTTCGGCGTTCATCAACTGGAAGTTAGTGTTGAACCAAAAAAAAAAAATTGGCGAGGTTGCAGAGAACAATGAATGTGTGGCTCTTTGTTAAAGCTTTGTTCCATCCGTAAAATTAGACCCGTTTTTATTATTCCCTTGTAAAACCCCAGTTGTCTATACTGAAGTCCTCTATATTACCTATTTACTCTACTTTGATCAAGACCTTTTCTTTCGCAAGGATGTAATCAAACACGATGTCCTGTAGAAATGGATTAATTTCCAATGAATTGAGCTTATTATTGTCAAAAATGATGAAAATTTTCAGAAACGACAACGACACTTTAAGTCTCACGACGTTTATGAAATCGTTTAGGTCCACAAGCTTGTCTTTGCGTAGCTTCAAAGTGGTATAGTCTGTTCCCATATCTATCTTTACCTTGACAGCAGCGGGATCTCTCACTTTCAAAGTACGGAACGACGACATGGACCCATTGGAAGAATTGGACCCATCGCTAGTACGGCTTATTCTGCTACAAGGAGAATCAGGGTCTGTTTGCGCCTCTGGCTGTGCTTCTGTGTTTGTGACTTCTTGACCCACAAAACTAAGTCGTTTGGTGAACATGTTGTCAAATATACTGTTCCGCTTGGAAGTTTGGTCTTTACTGCTCCTGGTTGTTTCCCCACAGAAGGAAATTCTTTTGCTGTTAGTTCTTTCCGGGCTTTGCTGCTTGGCAGGCTTTGGCAGGGGACAGGAGTGTTCAAGGGATGCAAACTTGAACGATTGTGGTGAATTCAAAGCGGAGTTTGTTGGACTGAAAATGGAGTTCGTGGAAATGGTGAGGCTATCGGAGTCAAACATAATATAAGAACGAATGAATGGAAGAATGAATGAATGGGAGAAAAAGGGAAGGAAAGAAAGTTGAAATGAAGGAAGGCAGGACACTTAAAGGAGTAGCTAAGTCGAAGAAGTTTGAACGAAGGCGGAAAGTGAAATTATTCACCTCAGAGTTTCCCTCAGGTTATATAGATAGGCATTGGATTTACGGTTTGCTAAATAAGCTTTTGTAAAAAATATTTCCAATGCGGACTTAAATTGCCCGTTTTTTATTGTAACCGCCTGATAATTGAATGCCATAAAAGAAAAAAAAAAAGAGCGAAAAAAAAGAAACCAGAATGTATGAACCACTTTCGCAGGTTGCAAAAACAGAATTAGAGACGGGGCGTTGACAGCTTTAAACATAAACTGGGTAACTTGCTCCAGCATTGTTCGCCTTGGTCACTCAAACGCCATGTTTCATAGTTGAATGTCTATTACATCATTATTATACACTACTAATACACCCTTGCCCTTGAACTTGAAAAAAAAATGAGCGAGTGGCTCAAATGGACCCTCTGCTCCGTATAAGTGACAAACACACTTTGGGCGTCTTCTTAATGTAGCTGACAAGTTCCGTGTCTGTCATATTGCTCAGGTTCAACACCAATCTGTAGTGGTTGATCAATTCTATGTCCTTGTAAATTTTGTAGCTCACCAATCTTTTGATGTCTGTCATGGATTCAATATTACTGTTTCTCACCTTTACGACGACAATATCGTTCTCCTGGTTGTTGAGATGCACCTTGATCTTGATATACTGGGGATCGACATTCTTAGAGACACCAGAGTAGTCGCATGGAGACTCAAACAGGCCCACTGCAGATGCGGGAGGTGTGATGGGTGTGATGGGAGTCAAAACGTCGTTTGGGAAATCGTTGTGGTTGGCTTCTGAAGTGGCAGGGCTGTTCTTGGAGAACACAGAATCAGTGTCATCGCGTTTGGAATGGGTTGAGTAAGTGTAATTCGAAGAGTCCTCAGAACTGGTGGATGGGTTGCTTTGGTGTTTCCCCGACGGTTCTGAATACTGTTTCTCATAACTGTCGATTAAAGAAGAAAAGCTGCCGGTGCTTTCACTTTCCACTATGGGCAAGGGTGCAGTGGGCACGAAGTTCTTCTTGTTGGAATTGTGCGTGGGGTGAATCATATCGGTCAAGTTGGCCGAACCCGGCATCAAAATATCGTTGATATACTCATTAGAATTGTTTTTGGGATTGACCACTTTATTTTGAGAATTGAAGAAATCTTTCAATTCTTGACTGTTCCGGTAGTATCCCAACTTCATAACCCGGCTAAGGTACACATTAAGGTCGTTACATCTAACCAAAATGTTCTCCAAGTGCTTCTTGTCTTTGACGTTGGACGACTTAAACGGCTGTGGCATGTTTGGTAGATTGTCAAACTTGAGCAAGGAAAGCTTGTAGTTCAAGTTATAGAAATCATGGTACCCTTTGAGCAAATAGGCATTGCTATCATTCATCTTGACATCGATCCTATACCAGAATCTGTCGTGGTCCGTCAAAACTTGGGAAACCGTAGCATTTTTGATACTCCCATTTGAGCTCTTCAGTCTAGGACTTTCGGGGACACTACTCACATTGGAAGCAGTAGCAAGGCTCTTCTGGCTGGAAGATTGAGTTAAGGTGCCTGAAGTAATGATTTTGGGTAGTATGAATGGCTTGGGGGTCGATACTTCAGGTAGTTGCACTTTTTCAAAATCAAAAGCATCTTCAGTATCATTTTGCTCAGCTTCGGCCGTATTTGTTTGATTCAACCACTCAAGAGTCACTGGGTTGAGTAGATCGTTGATTTGAATCTTGACGTAGCTGGCTGGAATAAGCCCCATTTTCTTGTTACTTATCTTCCGGACGTATAACCAGCCGTCGCCAGGCCTTCCCAATAACTTGAGGTACTCCTTGGGCCGTATACTCAATTCTTCAGGATTTTCGGCATTGAAAGCGTACTGCACCACAAGTATGACGGTGCCAGGCCAGCCGTCGGTAGATACAGCGGAGAAGGAGTCATCGGTGTCGAGCTCATCCAAGTTGGAAAAGCTTTCCAGCCTTTCGGAACAAGGCGATTTGGGGCTAGGGTAAGAGCTATAAAAGCTAGGATTGCCAATGGGGCCCGATATTAACAAAGGAGATTTCTTGTTGGGCTTTTTTGATGGTTTCTTCGATTTGACAGGAGACGTAAATCCTGAACCGATAGGACTCCTGTGTTTTTCGGTTTCTGGACTTGTAGTGGCTTCTTCATCATCCAATGTTATACCAAAATTTCCTAATGAATAGTCGGTGTTGAACGCAGTTTTTGGTGTAAAGTCATGAATGGGCGACGATATCGTAAGGTTTTTCAAATTTCTTTTACCCTTGGACTTTGATAGCGATGTGGACATAGCTCAAGAGTGCCAATTGGGAATTTCTCAAGTAATAAAAAAAGGCAGGGTGGGCTCGTATATGTTTTGATAGCGAAATAGGGCAATGGTGATGTTTGATGGTTAATTGAAAGACCAAATCAAAAACGGATAACAAAAAAGGAAACGGACGTGGTTAAAAAATACTCTAGGTACCGGTACGTGGTATATATATACACAAACAAGAGAGAGATTGGATTAATTTATATTATTTCTTAATTGGAAGGACAAGAACGTCCCTACTTGGAAAAAAAAAAAAAAAAAAAAAAGAAAAAACCCCCCCCATTAGTCTTTGTAACGCCAAATAAAACCAAGGAAGACTTATGCATCAATCAGGGAAAAAACTCGCTGCCTGTGAGTATCGTGTCGGCTGCCTCGATTAGGGACAATTGGAAGCCAAACAATCACCCTGAAAGCAAAGGTTACACGCATGTGCGATAAGAGGCAAATGGGACAAAGGCCTCACAACAATAGACGTATCAGGAACAATAGCCATACAATAAGATGATTTTTTTTATTGAGGTATCTTCTGGCATTGGTAACAGCACGAACTTTGATACCACACCAAAAAGAAAGTGGGCTGCTCTAAAAACTGCTCTCAATAAATGTGTTTGGAACAGGAACTAAAAGGGTAACAATTAAGGAAAGAATTGAATCGCCTGTGAAAAAGAAAGTCCTCTTAGTAGCTTAAAGTCAAATTGGGGTTCCATTGACAGAAAAAACCCACATAGTAATGCAAAAAAGAAATGGTGCAGTAGATCCGGGTTGTGTTCCTTGCCTGATTTGGTTACGAGCTTTGTTGTGTTTAGTTTGAAAATAGTGAGCGAAAGTATGTCGTCTATAGGGCTAAGGCGACATCACTCTGTGGCGACGGAGACATGACATGTGCAGCAAGCGAGTCCTGAAGTCTTCCAGGGCGGAGTGAGTGTCCAGCGGTGAACAAAAATACTGAAAAGTAACAGGTCATAGATTCCTGGTAAATGTGGAGCGGAAAGGAATACACTCTGAGAGGCCCATTGGCTGCCCAATTGGGTTAAAAAGGTGCGGAGCGCGGGAGTGCTGCTATTGTTTAGATACTTGTATTTCTCAGTTGAGAGGTCTCACCTCTCAAATAAGAGAATTTTTTACAGATACACAAATGAGGAATATGTCGGTTATTTTTCCAGGGTTTAATTGAATGGGGCCTGGAGCATATGCATGAACCAAAATGCACTGAAAAGGTGAGCCCTGAAAAGTATGCAGCGATTTTGAATATTTGGGGCTCGTATGTCAAAGTATCCAACTGGGTTAAGCTTGCGTCCACGGACTAGACCAGTTCCCATAGGAATTGTTGATGCAAAATTGACAAATGTCGCCCGACATTTACCGCTATCAACATTCACTGCAATACAAACAAAATCCTATCCCATTGTACGTTCGGTGCTTGTTGTTTTCGCCAAGCCTGTTTCGATGTTATGAATGGATGTGGAGTTTTTGAACTCCCGTGGTTACATTCCTTGCCAGCACCTGCAGCTACATTCCTTCTTTTTCCCGCCGGCGAAGACTTCCGTACATAGCCCACCAATGAGGTGTTCGTAATATAAAATAAGCTTTTGTTCCTTTACCAAATGTTCTTGCCAATACGGCCTCTTTGAACAAAGTAACTTTCTGTAAAAATAAACTTGATTTTACGAACTGAAATTTCGAACTTGGTCGGTGGATTGTTCAAATGCATGCCGATCATGGGCTACCATGGCCCTTTTGGGCTGTCTGTTCTACAGGGACCTCTGATCTGTTATTATTATTTATTGGTACACTACTAATTACAAATAAGGGTTTAGAGTAAGGGGTGGATCGGATTCCCTTTGGGGCCTCAGTCAATTTATAATCCGGAGGTCAATCTCTTCCATCAGTTTGATGCGTTCTAAGTCAATGGTATCAATAAGTTCGTACTTGCCATTGATATTGATGAGTAGATGGTTGAAACTGATTTGCTTGGCCACTAACGATTTCATTACGTTCAAATTGTTGAGTTCGTTTTTGTTCACGTTTAACACCAAACTGGCAGAACCGTTGACCAAGTTCAACTTGAGGTTCCGGTATAGTAAGCTGATTGAATTGTTCATGATTCTATTGTTTAATTCGTCTTCATTGTAGTTTCCGTTGTTATTGTCAAGTATCAAATAGTTGTTATTGTTTTTGAAGTTTAGCCACTCATTGACTCTGCCAATATCAAGTTTGATCAACTTGTTCAAGTAGTTGTTGAGTTCATTACATCTCTTCAAGATATTGGAAATGGAATCATTATCCTTTTGGTTCAACTCAATGGGCTGTGGAAGTTTTGGAAGGTTTTGGTGATCAAGAATGTCCAAGTGTAAATTGTAAAAATCGTTGTAGAATTTTGCCATAAGGACTTTTTGATTAGGGTATCTTAAGTCAATCCTGTACCAGTATCTGTCATTGTGTATGAGGCAATTGGATATTGAAACACTGACAAGTTGAGATGTTGGCTCATAGTTTTCGTCATCGAAGTTGATCGTATCTACTGCATCCACTAGCACACCGTTGAATCCAGTCATGGGGCTTGTGAGTATAGGGCTACCAATCGATTCTCTGGGTATTTTTTCAGCACTGGGAGGAGACTTGGACATCTGCTTGGTGAGGGAGGACTTGGAAGCGTGTTTAGCTCCCAAAGTAGTTGTTGAGGATTTTCGAGCCATTCCCGGCTTTCTGGTCAACGGGCTTGTCAAACTTACGTGGTTAAACGAGCTCTTGGGACTTACAGGAGTATTGGGCGTTTTGGGATTTGAAACTGTAGAATTGGACCTGGTGCTGGGGACAATACTTCCTGAAGTGTTGAACGGTTTGTCTGACGCATCGGTAGGACTCACGGGAGTAATTGGTGAAACAACACTGCCTTCTCGTCTTATGTCAGTATCCAACGCTTTAAACTTGCTGAAAGAATCACTTTTGAAATCTTTCATCTGTGGTTTTAATGTCATGTATGGGTTCATAAAAGAAGTACGGGAATCGCCATCGTTGGAATAACTCAGAGGTTTCAATTTGTTGATGGGCTCACTCCCGGCCCGGGCCTTGGCTATGGGACGGTTCGGTGGCGCGTCGCTAAGGCTCCCTTTGTATGCAGAAGATGCCATCGTCTTGGGAGCGGCTTGTTTCGGGGTTGTTATCGTCACCGAATCCAAAGATAAACCTATCTGTTTCACCTGCTCGGTTTTGCTGTTCTCTGGTGATGCAAGCGGTTGGAGCTGCAGCAGTAAAAGGGGCGTCGTGGGGGCTGACTTGGCGGAAGCCCCGTTATCGTCTGTGGTAAGCCAATCCAATGTTATAGGCATTTGAGGATCATTAATAACTATATCAACATACCCGGCAGGAATCAACCCACAATTGCTCAATTTATCCAAGGATTTAACGAGGATCCAGCCCCCGGGCCTCTTGCTGATGAGCTTCAACAAGTCGCCTTTATTCACCGATAATTCGAAGTCGTTCTCACTGACAAAGTCAAAATTGGACACCAAAATTACGTTCAAATTGGAGGTGTTGTTGTATACCAATGTGGGCTTGGAAATCAGCCTATCTCTAACAGATCCCGGGTTCATGCTCATTTGCTTCAACATTATAAGGCCGCGTTGGCTGTTTAATCACAAAAAGGAAAGGGACTCAAAAAAGAACTAGGACTGGTAGTACGACACGGCTTAAAGTATAGTGTCGATACAAAAGATTGTGAATATTCCACTGACTTGCTGTGAGCCTTGCAATTACTGAAAGCTGTTTAAACCGTCTCTGGTTATCAATCTCGACAAACCCTGACACTGAACAAAGAAATCTGTGTTCACAGTAGAAAAAAATAAAACAAGTATTTGTTTTGATAATATATAAACAGACGAAAACAGTCAAATTATTTTGACACGCGAGTTTTTTTTTTTCTTGGGGGAATTGAAAGATAATGCTGTTAAGGAGTAAAAAAACAATGAGTTCAAGAGAATAGGTCGAAAGAGGAGAAATTACGAAGACTTACACGGTCAGTGGACAAAAAGCAACCAACTTGTATGAGAGCCCAGCTGAGAGTCCAACACGGGATCTGGGATCTGTGCTTTCTTCCTTCATCTGCTGGAAAGGTCTTGTATGGAGAGAAAATGTTATCATCAAGCGAACCACACTAAATATGCCGAATGGTGATATAGGGCGGATTATAAGACGATAGGTTCGAGTTCGTTCTACTTCCAGCCATTAATGCTTATGATAAATGGACTAAGTTAAATAAGCTGGTATTCTGGAAGATATATGTATAAAGAAAAACACATTTTTGTAAAAAAAATTTTCGTTGTAGCACCTGCAACGCAGACTCAAGTGGCGTGCACCAACCACAAAACCTCATAACTGTCGGTGCAAAGGTTTTTTATATTGGCAAAGATAACGTTGTGACCCCAGGGCGGAGATGGGCTTAGGTGAAACGATAAGAGGCTGCAAAGGGCAGTCCGAGAGTTTTCAGTAACCAGTCCCAACTTGTAAGACAACAGAATGTCATTGGAGTATGTTACATCAAAAGAAAAAAAGTAACCACAGGCCCGGCCAAAGGGCTCCAAGTCGTCGATGTTTTCCAACCGAAGGCGAACGAAGTCCTTGGGTCTGGCGGAAGGGTCTCGGTCAAAATATATACTTTGCCGTAAGAACAATACCAAGATTGGTAAGTGTAGAAGCGAACAGCTTAAATAAGCTAAAGTGTGTAGCTGATTAAAATCCGAACAAAAAACAGCTATCGAACAATAACCCAATACACAAAGGTTCTCAAAGAGAACAAAGCGGCGTGGGAACAAAGACACCCGCCAGAGTGCGCATGTGGTGACAATAGTGGGTAACAATACGATAGTAATTGAGGTAGGAAGAGCACTAGGATCATAACTGCCAATTGAGTAAGGCCGAAATCAGCAGCAGCGCTATAGCCAAAATCCGGTTTACACGATTGGAGTTGCCATCCGATGGGCTCTTCCATTTGATTCTTCGCCTGTGCCGAAATTAGGCTAACTGTAGGTTAAACTTGCACAACATTAAAATTAAGCGGTGGTACTGAGATAGTTGCAAACGCCCTACGCCCTACGCCTTTGACGCCCTACCCTCGGCCTACAGGATACAGCTATAGGGCCAGTTTGTTTGCGCAGAGTGGGGGCGACAATAGCACTCAAGATGAGGCCTGCAGTTTCAACGGTTCGAACGTTAATATAAAGGTTTTGCATCAATGCGCTTCGTCAACGCAAGCAGATTCAGCTACATTGCACAAAGATTCCAACATTGGTGGTCACTAACCGACCCAAAGAGTATATGGTTAAATAATAGAGCTAAATATAGTTAATGGTCACAATAATTGGCCATTGTGAAGCGTCAATGGTTGCGCCATTTTAGGGTGTTTTTACTTACTTGGCCGTTCAAAAAACAAAAAAAAAAAAACATCTAATTTGGAAAACATTTGCCTTATGCGTAGCAGTAATTTGATGATTCTCGCAAAAAGAAAAAGGGGAATTCGCCGTTGCCGATGTCAAAGCGTTAGTACAAAAATGATTTTTTTCAGCCCAAGCGAAAAAAACCACGTTATTCGTCTAAAATTAGACTGCTTGGATGGGGGGTTGGGGGAAACCTTATTGCCAGAACCGTCTTCACAGGCCACCTCTTATTATTCAAGCTCATAACTTTGAGGTTTCAATCTCCTACATTGTCATTAGACTTAGGAAATGGATGCGTCAAAACAATTGAGCTGTGTGGTTATGAGGATAATTGAACACCAATGCTCTTTTCCAAAAAGTAAAGACGAATGGGGAAGATCCGAAACAGAGAATTTGTACCGTTAAGGCGTTATGTCACCTCTGCCACACAGTGTCGATTTGTTCAGAGTATTTTTAATCTAAATAACCCACTAGTAATTACCCTTTGTCCAGGAAAACCTTATTATAGTAACGAAATGTTCATAACCTAATTTAAGGTACTAAAGTCTAAAATTCCGCCGCTGATGTAATCAAGGGCCAGTATGGCTTGAGAGGTGTGATAAGCTGGTGGGGCTGGATGGACCAGTGGACAAACACAAACAAAAATGCACATTTTTGACAACGTCCTTGTGTTGGCCCACAGCCGCGGATGCCAAGGCATTGTTCAAGTGTGTACACACATCTGATGGTTGGGGAATTTGTGGTGTTTGACGTGTGGGTAAAAAATATTGCGATAAGAGATAAAATCACAGCCATACATTATTTAGGTTTTTAGCCAACATTCAGATGGCCTACCCAGCACCAGAACGTGAAACCTCGTACAAGGGTCACTACCAGAATGAGGTTTGTCGGTGGGGGATACGTCCCCGGCTGATTTCAACTCCAATATCGGAGAGGAGCTTGTGGTCTCTCGATTGAATTTGGAATTTCCACCACTTAACCTACATCAAATTCAATTCATGCATTCGAATTCATGGATGTCCGGTCGCCTCTTCTATACGATCGCTGGCGGTTTACAGCTCTTGCCTTGTTGTGTGAACTTGGATTCAACCGCCAAATAGGGTTTTTTTTTCTTACTTTTTTTTAATTTTCAAACAATCAGATTTTTTTTTTATTTAATTCAAAAAATTCTCCTTTTTTGCCTAAGTGGTTTCTTATTTTAACACATTTTGTTCAAAGTGGAAAAAAGGCATATAAAATTTACACAAATTTTCCAACTACCGGTGTCTTCCCACAAACCATTCCATTCATTTCCTGGTCCTTTTTGTACCTTCCAACCGGCCCAAAGTAACCAATTGCCTCAAGCGTTTGGTCTATCTTTACTTCATTCCTTTCTTTTTCTTCCCCTACTGCCGGTTCGTTTTTTTTTTATTTTTCAATTCTTAACAAAACCGTTTTTTCCATCTACACTTTTTTTGTTCACCCCGATTTCCCACCACCACCTCGAGCTTGGGTAAATTGCTGCTGATTTCCAATACTTCCACACCCAATTCCATCTTGTTTCCCAAATCGCCTAGAAGAAGTCAGCCAACCGCTCATTTCTTGCTGCTAAACGAAATGGCCGATTCTCCTAGTACTGTAGGTACTATCGACGAAGACAAGTTGGACATTAAATTCACTGACCATTCATTCAGTGTGGACAACAACTTCATGGGGTTGCCCCCTCCACCGTCCATCTTCAACAACCGTCAAAATTCAATTCAATCCAATAACTCCAAAGATAACGAAATGTACCTGATTTTTTCAAACCCTAACACCAGCTACAATTCGATCAACGAAAGCGTCGACTCCTTCGACCAGTTCTACACCAGTGAGTACGACTTGAACCAGTCATTGGAATCAATTCCCGACTCCTTGATCGACAATTCCACCATCAACAACAACAACACCACCTCCAATACCACCCACTCCACCCACCCATTATCTGCATCCTACTCTTTTTATCAAGTGAACCAGAATTTTGAGTCCCACAACCAAAACCACAACAACCCCCTGGGGTCCGCCGGAACTACCCATACACCACCTTCTCACGGGGATCTCCAGCAACAAGGCGGCGTGTACGAACCCAGTCACCTCCAGCTTTTCAATTCTTATGATAACCTTTACGACAATTTCGACTTTTACCCTCCCACAACTACGACAGAGAGTCTTTCCCCCTCCCAGGGATCTCCTTCTTTTACACCAGGCACCTTCAACCTCAACTTCAACCTCAACCTTCACCCCAGCCAAACCACAGGTGCTCCGGGCCCCTCCACCGCCAATTCCAACGGTCGCAAGATCGCCTTGCACAAATACCACTCCGACTTGACTGTCAACACTTCCGGTATCTACCCCAACACAAAGCACGGTCCATTGTCATCGGTTTCGAACCCAAACTCATCTATTCCTTCGTCGATACCTCCTTCGTCTGCTGCTAGTTCTATCCCATCTGCATCTACTTCTACTCCAGTTAAACTTGAGAATGGCAATTTCTTGCAATTGGCCACCTTCCGCCATAACCCTCAGTCTTTCCATCCTTTCCAAGGACAGAACCCATCGCCATCCCATTCAGGCTCCCAAATCCATACCCCTCGGTCAAACAGCCACCCAGCGGTGTTTTCACGCTCACTGCTGAACTCCACCACTCCTCACAATTCCATTCTGCATCCGCCAAATTCTTACCAAAGCTCTCCAAGAAGGAGAATTCATAACGACTTTGACGACCCTGATACCCCCACCACCACCACCACCGGACTTTCGGTGTCGAACCCTACTTCCGAAGTCAATTCAAGAAACAATTCCATCTCCAATTCGCCTTTAGCTTCTTCCACAATAAACCTACCCGCCGGCTTCAATTCTGGCAATATGGCCAACTTGCACAACATTCCCAATCTTCAGGTCCCTTCTGTGAATTCCTCCGACAAGGGCAGAAAACACACAAGAAGAAGGCTTTTGCCCAGATCTAAGAACGGGTGTTGGATTTGCCGGATTAAACACTTAAAGTGTGACGAAACCAGACCCATTTGTTCCTCCTGTGGTAAGTTTGGTATTTCTTGTGATTACTCTGCTGAGAAACCATTATATGTCTCTGACAAAAACTTACGGAGCCAAAAGTTGATGGAAATCACTCATATCAGGAAATCCACCCAAAAACTTCGGTCAAAGGCATCTAAGAAAAGACTAAAGGAGATTTCTTAATAATTCTCTGAGTCTTTCTTAGTTTTGCAACATAGGTTAAGCAAACCACTGCATGTTCTACCCCATCCGTCTTCATATGACTACCCTTCGATACTTTACATTTTATCCACACAAAACTCGACTTCGGTTACCCCTGCATCGTCCGCCATTTTTCAGTTGGAAAGAGGTTAAAATGGCTGCAAAATTTCTATTCATTTTTTTCAGGGCTAAAAAATTGGAAAAACTAGTGCCCCTTCTGCCGTGCTTGAGCCTTTTCACACGGCCATTACCCTTTTCGTTGATCTTTTTCTACTTTTCGTCCGTCAAAGCTATTCTTTTAATTGTTTTAAGTGTTTACTTTTCTAATATAAGGTTTTATCGTTGAAAAAGTCGAGAGCTTACGCCAGTATTTATAACTATTTCTGATTTCTAAACATTTTCGGCTATCATTCCCTTCTGAAGGTCGTTAGCTGCGTCTTTATGGTCGTAAATACATTTACATGTTCACTACATGCCGCCAATCTCTATTCGTATTGTTGCTTTTGTAAATAGCACCCCCTTGAACTTTATCTTGCGACATCGTCAACTCTTTTTTTTTTCTTTTTTCCAAGTATAATTTCGTGTAACGTTGTCTCTCGTCTAGTTAAGATTTTCCATTTGTTCGACTATGAGAGCGGTGGGCAGGAATTGTTCTATGGTGTCTTCGCATGCATGGTCCAGCCCAAGCCCATCGTTGCCTTATTTAACCGCCCACCGTTTTATGGCATGCCGCAGTGTGTGTTAGATTACATCTTCGTCAGCTTTTGTTTTGTATTTCATTTAACCGACGTTTCACTCCCATTCTGAAACTATTAGGTTTTTGTGAATCATTATGACCTCCTCATTACCGAACTCATGCACATATCCAGGCACTTGGCTTTCCGCATCGTCATTTTCCACCAACTTCAATAGCGTCACATTATCACCGGTAAACTCCACTATAGGCCCATCCAATTCGTATGTCAAATTGGGGTATGTGTAATTGCTGAATTTTTCTCTATCCTCGTCAATGGTGCTGATCCTTCTCTTTCTGTCGGACAACGTCAGGTAGTCGATTGTGTAGTCACCCTGCACGAGCATCAGATCGGTTTCGGTCGGGGATGGTTGCAAAGTAGAACTCTGGTCCACCAGCGATGCACTCAATTGATGGACCAAGTCCCGTGGCTGAGTCAAAACCTCACTGACGGCCGCGGTGAGATGGCTGACGCTGTGGTTGTCGTCTTCTTGTGTCAGGATTTCGTCGTCAAACTCTTTGTCGAAGTCCACGGGACTCTGAATAGCTCTTAGAGCGATGAAGTTGTTCAACGGAAGATAATATTTCTCGTAATTGTAGCATAGCACCAAGGTGATGATGACCAACGGGAAACACAACACCGAAAGGAATACGGCACCTTCCAATGCTAAGGTTCCGCACATGAATAGCTGGAAAAGTATCACCCCCAAGATCACTCTTCGGAAAATCATGGGCCATACTTTTCCTGTCGAGTGTGGCGGATGGACGTAGTTGTAAATGAGCTGGTATTTGTAGACTAAGTAGCCCAAGCCAAAGTAAACTAACCCACTGGCAACAATTTTGGTAGAAACAACTGAGTAAATCAATATGATCATGAAAATCAAGATATGCTGTGGTAGCTGGATACCAAAATCAAATACCGGTGGTGTGAAGTAATAGAATCTGTAATCTCGGGGAGTCTTCAACACCATTCTGTTCACAAGGAAGACCTTGTTGATTAAATTGAGCAACACGACGTCACCTATCTGCAAAAGACGGACAGGAAACATCCCTAATCCTTGCAACAATATCAAATCGACGTAGAACAAAGACTTCTTTTTCAAAGAACTTGCCAACTGATAAGGTATCTTGGTGGTGTCCCTGATGAACGAAAGATAATCCCAAATGGTTCCTGTGATGATAAAAACCAAAAACAAGTTGAAAAATATGAAAAAGAAGTTCTTGGACATGGTGGAGAGTTCCACATCACTGTTGGAGGAATATCCCTGGCATTTGGACAAGTACCGATAGAAATAAGGAAAACTGACGTTCAATAACGAATATAACAATGGAGGCAAGATCCCCGTCACGAACGTGGTTAACCAATTGGATTTCCGGATAAAGGCACCCAATTCGGGCCAAAACTTGCTGATGGACTTCAAGTCCAATAAAGTGGCCAAAGAAGACACCAAAAACAAGATGGGGAAGTAACTGAGCACTATAATAAACGTTACGAGGTATCCCTTGGCCATCTTCTTGTAGTAGTTCATTTTCAAATTGGACCAAGTGATGTCGGTAGGGGCAGGGGCCAAATTCACCATTAGCTTGTACACTCTTGGATCCAAAATTGTTTGGGCTGCCATCTGCGCCGAAGCCACCGAGTCCATGGTGATGAAGGCTGCAGGAATCTGCTTGAACATCGCATCGTTCTTCAAGATCAAGTCCTGCCGGAAATGTGACTTGTAGCTACTCTGAATCTCCCGAATTTCTGCATCTAGTTTGTTCAAGTCTCTCAACTGACTTTTCAATTTCTCATCTTCGTTGAATTTGCCAATTGACATGCCCCGGATACCAGCCGTAGGACATTCTTCATTGTAGATGTTGACATTCAACCTGTAATTCCACGAGAGATACGTCTCTATACGTTTTACCATCGCTTTCCGTTTTTCCACCAACTGGTCCAAGGGTTCACAATCATAGATTATCTTTATCTCGTTGACTTTGCCTATTCCCAAATCTTCGATGAAGTCTTTCAAAACCTCGGTATTTTCCTGCTTCAAGAGCCGTCTAGGGATACCGTCAAGCTTGATGGTTCTGTCCACTATAGAGTCCTGCTGTGCAAGGTATTTCTGTCTGGTTTTGATAATCTTCTTGGTGTAGTCGTACACATTCACATACACCAAGATCGAGAAAATGTAGGCAAATATCGGGTACACCCAAAGGTACTGCGGGAAAGCATCCATGTCTGAAAAGTTTGGAACATGGTCAGTATCATCCTGCACCCGAAACCAGCTCACCCAAGGAATTTCGTCCTTATCGTAGTGGCCGGTATAGTAATACCTTACCGGACTTAGAAAAAAAACCGCTAGCACCAGGAGCTGGAAAAAAATCTTGATCCCCATCTTGAAGAACATCACAAACACATACGCATCGAGCCCGCTGTAATCCAACACTTCGTCATCGGTTATTTTCAAGATCAACATGATCCAGCCAAACCAGGTGGGGGGGATGTGTTTCATGGTTACATTGGTCTTTCGCAACGTTCGTATGGCATAGATATGAGGCCATTTGTACCGCAAAAAACAGAACAAAAGGAACGAGCTGATCCCCAACCACAAACAGAGGACGAGCTGCGTGGTGAAAACCCGCTGCTGGCCTCTCAAAGGGTCATATTCGGGGGTGTCGTTTGCCATCTGTCGTCTATAACTGGGTTTAATTTGGCTGTACGCGAACATGTTTTTTGTGGTTCTTTTATCTACAGAGCCGCGCACCCGTGCCCATTGCCTATTTGGGCAAGCAAAAGTTTTGCGGTACCAGTTGCAAAATCTCGCGCTACCCTCAGAAACGTTAAAAACCGTCTTCCCAAAAAAGAAAACTACACGTAGCTTACGAGTACATCATGGACTTGGATGAAGACGAAGCCATGATTGTAGGCACTTTCGATGAAGACTCTATAGATGTGCAACTGCTTGAAGTTTTGAGCCGCACAAGGCTTTCGCCGGCCCTTGCTTCGGCTGTGGGAGACGTGCTAGAAGTGAGTGATTTGGTGAAGAATAAACCGTGGTTGTTGCTTGTGTTTTTGCGGTACTGCTTGGGCGATACAAGAATATATGAGTGCTGGCAGAGCTTATGGGAAGCCATTGAGGAGTTTGTGTCCAAAGACTGGGATTTGAAAGTTTTGGAGGTGTTGTTGCAGGAGAGCTTGAAAGACACCAAGATCAGCTGGTTTGCGAGCGAAGCCCTTCAAGTGGCCACAATGAAAATGGGCAGGGAGGACATCGTGCAAATGAAACAAATCTGGCGGAAGGTGGACGGCGATCAGAAGTTGCACAACCTCCTTGCGTGGAATAAAGACATCACCTCGTTGCTCAATGTGTGTAAATTTGCAGCCACTTTGGGCATTTTGGAAACGTCTCGGTTCTTTGAGTATATTCACGGAAAGAACCCTGTGTTTAAGAACTTGTACCAGATAGAAAGGATGGAGTCTGCAGAAATCAAGGAATTGTGCTTCACATTCAACAAAAATGGGATATTATGCGTGCAGATCATCAACAGTGTGATGATAATCTGGGTCAACGACACGACCAATTATAAGGTTAACTTAAACAATTTGGTGAAGTATAGTCTTGTGAGGACTGCCTCTGTGAGATTGGTGTTCAAGAAATTGGGATTGTTCAACACCATTAACCACAGGTTGAATAACTTTGTTCTAGAGATGGAGTTCAAGAAGCAGAAGTTGATAGATTATTTTGTCAAACGATTGAATCACTCACAAATGCTTAGACCTAAAAATCCCTTTATAAACTTGCCAGTACTTAGTTCTCCTCGAAAAAGAAGAAAGTCAATGCTTGAACCACGATGGGATCAATTAAGTTCTTCCCAATACCTATTGGAAAGTCCGGAGAAAATGGTGATGGAAAGGAAAGTGATTACCTTGAACACAACGAAAGACATAGCCCGGCATGTTTCGATTCACAACCAAACCTTGAATCCCAAGCTAAACAGTATAACATGGGGATTAAGTGAAAAGGATTGTTCTTCTCAAATATGTGAAGCGAAGAAAAGTCAAACCCCTTCATCGGTCCAGGTACCGTTGACGCAGGAAAGTATCCACCGAAGAAAGTCAGCAGAGGTATCTAATCTAGCTCCTGAAGAGGAGATCATGAGTGATACAATCAACAGTGTGTCTGACAGCTACATTCCCACAGATTTCGAGGTGTATAATAGTATTATCACCAACGCCAGAGAGAACATGTTAAGAACAACCAGATCGGGGAAAGTTGTGCCTCTAGTGGAGAGTCCACATACGCAATTGGAAGATACAGAGGAGGAAGATGAAAATCCCCCTAAGCCAACGAAGTCCAAGCGGAGGTTGAGTGATCCAGAAGCCACCGAAAAATTCTTCAAAAGTAGTCTGAGTTCAAGTGGTAGCTTTGATGCAAAGACGAGATACGGAAGTCGAACTTTACTTCCACCCGTGCCAATCCTTGCACCACCAGAGGATAAAGATAAATATAGGGAGATGAAAACCTCAAACGAATCAGGAAGCTTGAATGAAGACGGAGGACTAAGCCAGGCACACTTTTGCTTGGATGGAACGTCGGAGAACTATGATGTAGAACTGGGGGTTTTTGGGGATTTCAGTGTTTTCGACATGAGGGTCTCTTCCAGTGCAAATAGTACTACTGTTGAAGATGTACCGCAGGACCACGACGAACTAGGGATCAACACAGATGGAGATGATTTCCGCTCGTTTGAAATTGAAATAATGTCTAAACACCTAGAACTAGGCAACGAGTTAAGAAGAAACTACCAGTTACTTTCAGACCAATATAATCGGAGTTTGCATGAGCTTCGTTCATATATGAATCGGAAAAGAGTTGAGTTCGTCCAACAAAAAGCTACAGATAGGTACTTTTCATGAGCTTTGCTAATTCTTAATTCTATGTATTATTTCACTTCTTGTAACCAAGAAAGTCAAACACTAGCTCATGGAAGGCCTTAGAATTATCTAAATACAAGTGGTGGCCAGCCTTTGGAATGATCCCAAAATGTGCAGACTTTCTTTTGGACATATCATTGATTTCCTGAACGATTTCTTTGCCTGCTTCTTTGTTCATCCAATCATTTTCCCCGTAACACCATAAAGTGGGCAAGTTCGTTTTTGTGAGGAATTGTGGAATCCTGTCCATCAATGGCAATCTTGGTAAAGCACCAATAGCCAAGACCCTGGTAATTGCAAACTCCCCAGAACCCTTGCCAACGAAGTTTCTGTAAAAATAGTCGTGAAGGTTATGATAAGCCTCAGGATCTTCTTTATAAATTTGAGCGAACCGTCTTGACGTCCACAAACTTACGACTTTTGACTTGAACGGACCAGACGCTCTCAATATACTAAAGGGACTGACGTTGTTTTTCCAAAGGTGCCTGATTATCTTCATTCTTCTGGTGGCTTCCTTTTCTTCCTGTTCATCTTCCAACGCCAAATATTTCGGATGGATATTTGGTTTTTGCAACTCAGTTTGGTCAGCTGTCACTTCGTTATCAATTTGAACACCCATCGTATTTTCATTTTGTCTTTCAACTTCGGCATCGTCCATAAACGGGTTTGATATGTTTTTCAACAAGGAAAACTTATTTCGTTCCACTCCCACAGGACTTATAAAAACGATCTTCAGGAGCAAACCTTTTCCATCGTCCTGTGGCTTGTTATACTTCATGGCATAACAAGCAGATAAGTACCCCCCAAAAGAGTGGCCCATCAAGATGAATTTATTGATATTCCTTTCCTTCCTCCATTCTTCAATGGAGTCAATAAACCAGTCTTCAATCTTCATGATGTCTTCAATTGAGTCGCTCTTGAAGTGTGGAAATGATGGTCTAGAACTGAACCCGAATCCTAGTAAGTCAATGGCATGAACCCGAATGCCGGGTATGGAAGACAAGTCATCAAAATTCTTGAAAAATAATCCTAGATTGGCAGCATACCCGTGAATTAACACTATATCTTTGACACCATCTTCGAGGCCAGCACTGGGATCGTGATTTTCGATGGAGAACTCATGGATATAGTTGTTGTTGGAGATGGGAGTATCGATGAAGGCAGCACTTCTGGTTTGATCTGGCTCCGGGAAGAATGGCAATATTGATAAGAACTTCTCTTCTACTATCTTATCTGACAAACGGAAATGCCTGAAATAATCCTTAAACGAATCCATGTAAGTGAAATTGAAGTTCTCCGGTCTTGGAGGCTTGAAAGCGCCATTGTTGGCCGCTGTTGAGTCTGCTACTTCCAGAGACGACATTGTGTGTGCAGTATTTGTTGATAACAGTATCAGCTGGAAAAGCAGTTGTGATAGCCGTTCTGTTACTGGATTACGCCTAAGCTTTGGATTGAAAACTAGCCGAAGTGCTAATTTGGTTCTTTTAGTGGTAAACAGGTTGAGCCAAGGAAATTTCAAAACAAACCCAGATAACGAGGCGAAAGCTCCATTTTATGTTTCTTTTTCTGAGTCTCGATTGCAGGCTTGGTGATGACGGGCACGGGAACTGGATCCTCAACAAGCGTGAATTCCGTCTTGAACCCTTTGTGCCGTTTTTACATAGTGGTTCAGTCACGTTACGGAAATAGCATCCGCTGAACTCCTTTTCAAAGTGATCACGGCTGCACGCTATCTCTAATGCAAAAGGAAGGTAAGAGCAAGTCACGGCCGTATTTTTAGAAGTCAAAAATAGACTAGACTTTGTTGACTGCATTCGGACTTTGGTATCAAATGAACGTGAGCCAAAGCCAGACTATCTTTTTGCCCAAGCTTCTCGCTATAGATTTAGAAACCACTTAATCATGTCTTTGAAAATAGTGGCGATGGTGGCAGGCCAGGGTGCAGGAGATGTTCTTTTGTTCCTGTTTGAAGGACAGGAGTTTGTGAGAAAGAAGAGGTGGCCCAAAGAAACGAAAGGGAATCCATACTCAGGGAGTGATTATGTGGGTCCGCATCCCAAATCTGACCATGAAACCGTTAGAATAGAACAGGAATGGGTGCTAAATCAAATCGGTGGCTTGAGTCACACACGCATTGAGGGTTGGTGAATTTGGGTTTGGTTCAAATGATAGAAAAGTCGTGCGCTGGCGCAAAGAGTTCAACTACCTTTTGAGAATTTTTTTTCTCACATCAAAAAGAAAATTTTTCATTACATATATCAATAGAGATTATTCAAGATGGTATGTTGAAGAAGCTTGGTAGCCAAGGAGAAAGAAGGTATAGCTGGTGTAACCGTTTGAAGCTCATCTAATGTGTCTTCGATGCAGAAATCGAATCCCTTTCCAATGGACTTTGTGTGTGGTCGACATTCCATGGAGTTGAAGATCTGTCAATGAAACCAAATGATCAAAATTGTTGACATCCAAAACAAGCTACGAAAGCGGTTGTTTCTATTTTGTTGTTTCAAACGAACGGGTCGCTTACTTGCCGTCATCCTTTCTCCCATCCCAAACGTTACATATCGAATACTAACAATTCTCTAGGATACTAAAACTCCAGTCACTTTAGCTAAAGTCATCAAAGTCTTAGGTAGAACCGGTTCCAGAGGTGGTGTCACTCAAGTCAGAGTTGAATTCTTAGAAGACACCAGCAGAACTATCGTCAGAAACGTCAAAGGTCCAGTCAGAGAAAACGACATTTTGTGCTTAATGGAATCCGAAAGAGAAGCCAGAAGATTACGTTAAGGTATTTGGTATTATTTATCAAAAAACAAAAGCTTCATATATATCTTATCATTCATTAATACATAAGTAATGTAATATTAGTATGGCACCTTTTGTAGTATACTGCAGGCCTTAAGCTGAAAGGCTTTATGTTGGGGCGAAATGCGTCACGTGACTTAGGGCTGAGCCCTAATGGTTTCCAGAAGGTGGTGTATCTTCCCCCAAAATGATGCTAGAAGCACCAGTATTGCGTCAATGTCTTAATAAACGGCAAAATATATATTATAACCATTAAAGTTTTGATTTGTAAGCCAACAGGCTCCCATAGCTATAGATAACTCACCACCTTTTTCACCCCAACGCTCCTGGTATGCTCGCCCAAAAAGTGTCGCCAAATATCTCAATTGACGTCCATGGTGTCTCCCTGCGTTTCCCGGCCCTCCAGAAGCGCGCGGCCAGCGTATAACCAAAATCATATAGATTTTGTTCAATTAATCAATCAAACCAGCCAAACATGTCTGATTTAGATGACGATTTGTTAGCTTTGGCCGGTGTCAGTGACTCCGAGGAAGAAGAAATCACCACTGGAAGGAAAAGGAAAATAGATGATGATTTTGAAGCAGAAGACGATGATGCCGGAAACGACGACGACGAAGACGACGAAGAAGGCGACGATGAACAAGAATGGGCAAAAGATGACCTTGTAATCCCATATCCATTGGAAAACAAGTACAAAGATGAAGAAGACAGGACCAGGTTGTTGAACTTGGACGAAATGAGCAGAGAAGAGATCCTTTTCGAACGGTCTCAAGAGATGGAAAGATTCAACGAAAGGAAGTTCTTACAAGATAGATTAAAGCAACAGAAACAGAGCGCCCAAAGTCAGAAAACACGAACCAGTAAGAGGTCCAAGACAACTGGCAGTTCGAGGAATGATAAGTTGAGTGAATTGAAGAAACAGAGAGAAAGAAAGCAGAGGAAAGATGATTACAGTGAAGAAGATGAGGAAGAAGATGAAGAATTGGACGACGAAGGCGACGAAGAATTGGACGAGGATCCGTTATCTGATTACGAGGAAGGCGCAGTGGTATGGGGCACCAAATCTAAAAAGACCAAGTCGTACACCAGAGTGGGTTTCAACGATATCAATAAGTTGTTGCTTGGGAGGACGTTCTTGCATAAATACTACTTCTATCCCAATTTTGAAAACGTCATACTTGACTGTTACGGCCGTATAAACCTCGGAAACAATCCGCGGACGAGGCAGCCCATGTACCGGATGGTGAAAATCATCGATGTTCAACACAAACCTGAGAAGAAGTATAAACTTCCCAACTTCGAAAGTGATGTCTATTTGATGGTGAGTCAAAACAAAAAACAAGCCAAATTGTTCCCTATAAATGTTTTTAGTGACAGTTTCATAGCCGAAGACGAATTCTACCGGTACTTGAAGGAATTGGAGAAGAACAACGAAGAAGTAGACTACTTGGATGATGTAAACGAGAAATTCCAAGAAATCAACCTGCTCATAAATAAAGGTCTTACTGATCAGGATATCAATGAGATTATTGACAAGAAACAATCCGCCGTCAAGACCTTAAACGGATACGATGCGGTGTTTCAAAAAGCCAACTTGATGGATAAATTGAAGATTGCCAAACAACAACAAAACACTGCAGAAATCGAAAAAGTGTCCAACAAGTTGAAAGAGTTGGATTCGTTGTTGGTTGAATCCAGTACCAAACACAACACGTCAAAGCAATTGGATACGATGTCAAAGGTGAACGACAGGAATCGGAAGCTCAATATGGAGAATATCCGTAAGGCTGAGATCAAGAATACCTACAGGAGGAAAACCGAGGCCAAAGATTTGGGAGATCCGTTCCAGAGATTGAAGACGGTTACAAGAGTGTTTTACGAGGACATCATCAACTCTGAGAATGAAAAGGCCAAGAAAGATGCAGAATTGGATTTGAAGAAGTTGATTGACGAAAAGGCCGAAATCGAAGTGAAGATTGCAAAGTCAAGCTACAGAGTTTTAGGAGAGATGGACAAGTTGATTGGGAGTGTGGATGTTGAGTTCGGCTTGGACATTTGAGTGATATGTGTATAATAACAACGAAGGTGAAGGATTGAAATTCGAAGTAGAGATGGCACGGGACATCACAAATTATGTAAGAAATGTAATACAAAACGCCAAAAACAAGAGAGCATACAGCAACACTAACGGTGTCAAGGGGAAAGAGTCCGAGAGGATCTACCATCAAGTACCAATCATTTGACTATTAATTGCCTAATTACATGCCCGAATGCCCTATTTACAGTCTCTTATCTTATCATCAAGCGCCGGCTCCTTGGCCCAGTGCCTCTTTATGCAGCCCCCGCAGTCACTGCAGCTCATACCTCAAACTCCTTCAAGAACTGCAACCTCAACTCGATCCGTTCCTTCTCCTTATCGAAAGAATGGAAGTCGGACGTGAAATCAGCCGAGTCCAAATTCGAATAGAACGTCATGACGCTCTGCTCCGAGTTTATCGACGCCGTGTCATCCTGGCTATTATATAACGAAGTGCCAGCAAAGTTTTTGAAGTTATTGGAATTGTTGACCAAGTATTCGTCGTCTAAAGAGCTCACAGACGATGAAAATGACCCGGACGGAGACGTGGAAAACGCTGTGGAATCCGGTTTGTTGGAAGGAACGGAGTTCACACTGCAGACGGAGGACGAGGATCTCTTTCTCTTGAAGGAAAATTTCCGAAACAACAGCTTCTTTTCCGTGATAACCACTTCCTGTGGTGAGTCGAACGAGATAGTGTTGTCTTTAATGTTGCGGTAATAGTATTGGTTCAAGTCGTTATCGAAATGGAGTTGCCATTTGCAATTTTTGGTGTTTTGAGGTCTCATGGTTGATGCTTGGAGTTGTGATCGATTGACCAAAAATCATTTCAAGGATTGCCGGAAACCTTTATAGTCAAGGCTTTTTTTTGCAATTACTAAACATGGCGGAGATCAAAAATTACCGTGTTCCGAAAACTTAATTTACCATTACGCGGCCGTAAGCCATGCGTAAACTGGAACGGCGGGACGGACTAAAATTTCGCATTTGCCACAAACCCGGAAAAGAAATAAGGAATGACAAATGCTTGGTTAATAATCAAAGCCATGACAAATAGCGACGGAGAACCCAAATTCCGTGAAAATGGGCGGATATGTCAAATATTTGGAGACCTTTGACCATTCGTCCTCGGGTCCTCGGTTGTGCTAGGATGATGTCCAAGTTGGTGGATTTTGGCGTTTGTAGTGGGTTTTGTGGTGGACTTTTGTGAGTTGGCCATTCGGGGATTTAGCCTCTTGTGGGCTTTCGGGCGAGGGACGGAGAAACGACGGAGGTCCATCACGGGAAAGACGTGTCTCTACCGATATTGGGTGGTGGTGCAGTGGCGCCAATGGTGGTGCGAGGGCTCTGGCGTGTGTATACCGATAAAGGTTCGATGGCCCAAGGTACTGAAAACGCTGGGGGCGTTGGTGTAAGGGTGTCTGGGTTTTGTAGGTACTATTTGTGGTTGTTTGTATGTGTTTGTCGCTTGTGTTGATTGCTGTTTGTGGGTTTGTGGTGATTGCCTGTGATTGCTGGTGATTGCTGGAGGTGTTGACTGGGGAAACTGTGTCCACAACGTTTGTCGTGTCCCTACCATTCTGCCATATCCCCAGGGAAAAAATGAGACATTGCCCACAAAGCTCCCCTGCCAACACATCAACAACATGGTTTCCCAATTATTTAACGACAAAGTAAGTGAATTATCCGTGATAATCATTCTCCCCGCACCGTACTAACCTCGCTGTCCAGGCTGACACCGTCAAAGACTTACCAAAAAGACCCAATGACGACGAATTGTTGAAATTGTATGGCTTGTTCAAGCAAGCCACCGTGGGCGACAACAACACCGCCAAACCCGGGTTCTTGGACTTGAAGGGCAAATACAAGTGGGAAGCTTGGAATGAGTACAAAGGTACTACTCAGGAAGAAGCCGAACAACAATACATCGACTTTGCCGACGAATTGATCGCCAAATATAATTGAATGGCGAAATGAAAATCGTTCAATTCTGATCGATTTTATAGCTCAATAAATCATCAAGCTCAACCTCAATTGCTTCTCTTAGTCAGGTTGTGGAGTCCCGGGACCTTTAGTTCCGGTGACTCTGGAGCCTTCAACTTGCCCAAGACCCTCTTTGCGCTCCCCACGCCAATAATCAACGGAATAATCACATATGGCAAGTATATCAAAATGAGGTTGGCCACCTCTTCGTGGCGTAATCCGTACGTCTGGCCCTCTAAAAACACCCAGGAAACGCACACAAAGGTGCTGAAACCGGCATTGACGGCGTAGACGATGTTCAACATGTCCAAAAGATCACTTTCGTAGGTCTTGACGGCGTAGAAAAAAAACGGCAATTGGAAAACAAGTTCAACGAAAACACAAGCCACGAACCACAGCGGCCGAGTCAAGAGAAGAATGTCTTTGTTCGTGGCAATGTGAAAATTGATGATCTTGTGCTGGAACGAGAACTTTGGGGGGATAATCACCGACGAATCTATGAGGGTCGTCACCGGGATATGTATAAGATAGAACAAGTAGCAGAATCTGGAAAACATTGGGGGTTGGGTGTATGTGGGCGTTAGGTGCTTGTGTACTGTTTGCTGTCTGTGTGTACTATCTCTTGGTACTATCTGTTTGTACTACCTCTTTGTGTAACCCCTTTGTACTATATCTTTGTACTCTCTGTGTCAACTGAAGTTTGACCTTGAATATCTGTCGATGCGAGATTCGATTTTCAAACCCAAAATCTCATTCTATTATAGCTGCCAACTCCAAATGTCTAACAAAACTTTGGTCAAAAACCTCATAAACCAGACGCTCAAACCCATTAAGCCTTCCAAGCCGCTCGTATGGATCGACTGTGAGATGACGGGCTTGGACGTGCAAAACGACCATATAATCGAAATATGCTGTGTGATCACAGACGGCAATTTGAGGATGGTGGATGATTTCTACGAATCCACCATACATTACCCCAAATCCCGCTTGGACCAGATGGGCGAGTGGTGCATATCCACACACAAGGCGTCGGGGCTTTTCGACAAGGTGGTGGCCGATACCACAAGGACATTGCCTGTGGTGCAGAAGGAATTGATGCAATTCATCACCAAATACGTTGATGCTAAAAAGGCGGTGTTGGCGGGGAATTCTGTACATATGGACAAGTTTTTCATGATGAAGGAGTTCCCTGAAGTGATTGACCACCTCCATTACCGGGTGCTTGATGTCAGTACGATATTCGAGTTTGGGAACAGGCACAATGCCAAATTGATGCAATTTCAGCCGCCAAAAGTGAAAGACCATACCGCCAAACTGGATATACTAGAAAGTATCAACCAGCTCAAATGGTTCAGGGAGAATTACTTTAAGAGCGAGGGGGAGATCGATTTCACGAAGTTCACCAAGTAAGGAAGAAGTAAAGTTGTCAAACTGGTAACTTTTAGAGAACTTTTAGGGAACTTCTAGAGAACTTGACTGGGAAAAAAGTGATAAAGAGATAAGACGGCCCGTTACGAGAGTACGGGGGGTACAAGAAATGAAATTTATTATGCTCGTAATATGTTCTCCTGGCCTGTCACACCTTATCCGCCTTGAACTTTCTCACACACTCTTTCAAAGAGTCAAAAACCACCGGCTTTTCCAAAACGTCGGTGAACACGTTCGACTGCATGGCGTCCTTCGCAAAAGCAGTCACCGCCACCACTGGAGTAGACGAGTTGACGGAGTTTGTATGTTTGATCAACTTGATGGCATCCACCCCTTCAATTTTGGGCAACTTAAGACCAGTGAATATCACGTCGAATTTCACCTGCCCTGTGGCCCTCCTGATCAACTCATCTCCGTCGTTCACGGTGACGACAATACATCCTAGTTTCTCGAAATACTTCATGATTATATGTCTGACTATAGGAATTGGCTCACAGTAAAGGATATCCAATTCCTCTAAATCAATCTGTTGTCTTCTGCTGCTCTCTCTTCTCTTTTGCACCCGTAGTAACGACAGTCTGGTGGTGCCCTCTGTGTCGCTGGCCGACGATGGAGAATCTCCGCCAAATCGTAACGAGCTTCCTGAAGACCGGTGTTTCATGGCGGTTTCCTTGCTATTGCTGTTCACGCTATCAGAAGGCGATAGTTTTGCAAGGTCGGGGATATCTTCGTTGGACGTAGCATACTCTACTCTGCCCTGGGGTGATCCACTTAAAATCTCTTTCATGGGCGAAGGGGCCCTATTTATCGCCGTTAGCATGGGCGAAACCGGTCGCTTGAATGGACTGGAGTCTTTGAGTGGATTAATATTGGTGCTGGGGAAATATCCCGTGGCGCTGGATTGCGCCAGGTTGAGTCCTACAACTCCACTGATGGGGCCCACACTGGATGGCGTGGAGATGGTTGACAAGTTGAGGTTGCCCAATCCTATTCCGCCGGTACTGGCTATGGAATTGCCGGTATTGGGCCCACTGTTGTAAATACTGTTGGGTCCGCTGTTGGTGCCACTCACACTGTTTGCTACACTGCTACCGTCTCCCAAGTTCAAGTTGAGGCTGGGCCTTTCACCAAAAGAGTACCCTCGAGAACGTATAGGCGTGGATTCGGAAGATGAAGATGAAAAGCTGCCTCTGTGCTCGAGATGTTCGCTCTTCAACCGGTTAATCACGTCTTTGTTGGCTTTCTCTAGCACATTCAAGTTCCGGAAATGGAAAGACCCAAACTCCGAAGGGTCTGCAAGCTTACTACCCCTTCGTTCTCGTTTGCTTCCTGTATTACCAGTGATGCTGCCTCTCCTGCTAGTGGAGTTACTGCTACCATTATTGAGTATTGGTAGGAACGTAGTTCCACTGGGCCCACTGGCACTCCCAGCTCGACTTCCTCCTTCTGTCATACTGTTGCTTCTGCTGGAACTGGCAATTGACCCAATACTGTTTTGTCGGGTGTCACTGATGCCCGTCACGCGATCCTCGTTTCTAATGCCTTTGTTGTCTTCATCACTTTCACTCGATTCGTCCTGGGGGAACTGGGAAATGTCGGCTCCTCTTTGGTCAAAGTAATCCGTGCTCTCTGGGTCATCGATCGTAGGTATAAACGAAGGCACTTCTTCAAATAAACGATTCCAATCGATCCCTTTGAAATATTCATGGTTTTTTATTTCCTGTGCACCTTGAGACCCAAGTCTTTCGTCTGGATTCACCGCCAAGAGCTTCTGTACCAAGTCTTTGGCTACCGGTGGACACATCTCGTCAAACTCCTCTTTGGGGAGCTGGGGCCAGTCAATTTGCCCGTACAAGATATTTGTAAAAACTTGCTGTGGCGTAGACGAATGGAAGGGTGGGTATCCAAACAAAAACTCGAACATTATGCACCCCAAAGACCACCAATCACTGGCTTCACTCTGACCCACCCCTCTGATCGTCTCTGGAGCCAAATAGTCTGGTGTCCCCACAAATTTTATCAGCTCGTTGCTCTCTTGTGGGTCATACAACTTGTAAGACGTCACCAGATTGTGCTGAGAAGGACTGAGATGGAAATCGTCTTCCACTATGGCTATCGATGTTTCACTCGATGTCCGGGGCAACGTCATAGTCGGATTCAAACTGGGGGAAGAAGCTGATGCAAACCGGTGCGTATCAACAGTTGGGGATAGGGAAAACGGGGTAATTGGAGGGTTAGGGCCTGCGGTGGAACCTCTTTTCAACTCTAACGGCGAATCCAATGTGTTGGCGTTCGATAAATCTTTCCTGAATATCTCAATTGCCTGTTCACTTGAACTACTCTTCCTGTGTAGTCTGTTCTGCCTGCCTACGACCCCGATTCTGGATAATCCAAAATCCGTGAGCTTCAAATGGCCGGTGTGGTCAATCAAAAGATTATCCGGCTTCAAGTCTCTATGAATGATTCCTCGGTTATGCAAGTCATCAACGCCCACAATGACTTCGGCGACGTACCGCTTCGTCCAATCGTTGCCTAGCATGCCTAACATCTTAACAAGAGTGGCCACGTCTCCTCCATTCAAGTACTCCATCACCAAATACAAATAATTGCTTGTTTGGAATGAACTGTATAATTGTGCCACATACGGAGAGTCGGTTTGTTGCATCATCACGGCTCTTTCTGATTTGACATTCAAGATCTGATTCTTGGCGATCATATCCAGCTTTTTAAGACATTTGATGGCCACGTAGTCGCCGGTCAACTTCCTTTTGGCAAGAAATACGGATCCAAAGGCCCCTTTACTGATGGCCTTCAAAATCTCGTAATCTTTGATGGACCCAGAAGATGGTTTGGTGGAAGACGTTTGGCTGACAAGCAAGGGGGATAACGGTGGTTTTCCGATCTTAGCATCTCGGCCAGCAAGGTTCAAGAAAGGCTTATCTGGTCTGTCTAAAGAATCGTTGTGAGCTGCCAAAGTATGGGAAATCAAAGGACTCGAACTTGGAGTGTTCCTCTGTAAAGATGACAAGCTGACGTTTGTTGGAATGGGAATCGAATGGGGTATTGTAGGAGACATTTTTCGAGGAGAGCTGGAACTGTAACCGGAGTCCGACCTTTTGATGCCTGAAATATTCATGTCATTGAAGCTCTCTGTCAATAAATCCTTAGAGTGGTTCCTGGACGATGAAGAAGACACTGAGTTGGACGATTTTGAAAGTTCCATGTAGGACGACCGGCCCCTAAGAAGTATATCTTTAGGGGTCACTGAAGACTGATTTTGGCTTTGTCCATGACCTTGACTCAACGGGCTGCTGGTATTGCTGTGAATAGTATTTATCACTGGAGGGGGCTGCAAGTTGGCTTCTCTTGTGGGCTGGGGTGAATGCACCTTGCTGTTGTGCGGGGAATACCTCTGAGGTGTCATTTTTCCCTGGTTAAACGGACTGTTCAAGTCAATCGGACTGTTGATGTTAGAATTAGAATTGGAAAAAGAATTGGGATTGGAATTGCCAAAATTTGAATTCACTGAATCATTGATTTTTTGAACGGTATCTCTAACGGAAGACAATACCAAAGTATCCACCTGTTTTTTGATCTTCTCCGAGATCTTGAGAATTGAATATAATCGAGAAAGGGTTTCGATTTTGTCGTTGATCAATACCTGAGTATCTTCAATTATTAGCTTTATGGCTTTGTCACTGGTCTCGAAAGGTTTGAAGCTCAAAATCAAACTAATGGACTTTTCTGTGTTTGGAGAAAATTTGGGTTTTCCCGCTTCATTGATTTCGATGGGGTTGATCGCCAATGCTTCATCACATAACTCCACGAGTCTTGAAAGGATCCCGAATGGGAACTTTTTGATGGGTAGCACTGGTTTTGATTGATAGTGAATCACATTACTCAACTGGTCCATCGATATTGTGCTCGGAAGGGGTAATCCCTTGTAATCAGCTATGGAGTTGTTGGAACTCGATGAAGTGGCAGAGCTGAGGGACCCACTGGAATCGTTGTAGTGGTTGTAGTGGTTGTAGTGGTTGACGTTTTGATGATACAAGTGCTCGAATATTTTCAAAATCAACTCCTTTTGATCACTTATGAGATCGTGGCACAACTGTAGGTCCTCGTTAGTTCTATGTTCCACGATACAAAGATCACTATGTGTTTCCAAGAACCATGCAGGGATCTGTTGTTCACAAATCCTACAAAGGATAGTTTGCGGTTGTGGGACCAACGACTCGTCTGTTACCCTTAAATCATGCAAATCCATTAAATAGTTCTCGAAAATACTGGACCCAAATCCCAATAGATCAATTAACTGATGGGATATCGTTAAATCAAGATCAATTGGCACGTATGGTTTGATTGTCCAGATCGAATGTGTAGGCAAGTTCGATTTCGAATCGTGGATTAGGATCCCTTGAGCTTCTAGTTCGATAATGTCTCCGTTATTGGACAATTTGGAACTGGTATCACTGGACCCGGTATCACCATCGTGGGATTTCAAGTCGTCCACGTCATCGATATCGACCACTTGTATTTCTCCTTCGAGCGGTACCTGCAAATCCAATTCAGATTGCTCGATATTTAGGGAGTTGTTGGGAGTGGAATTGACATCGAAAGACCTTTCCTGGTCGTCCGTGGCAGTGATGAACCTGATCTTATAACTGTCATCATCTTGAACCATTTTTTCAATGGCGTAGTTGAAAACCTTCAAGTCATTTTCGTTGTTGCCAATGATGAAATTCGAAATAGGCTTGTGGAGCATTTTCTTAATCTTGGTCCCCACAATAACCTCCCAATTTTTCCCCAAGTATTTGATATTACCATCCAAATCCAATTCCATCACGGTTGTGGGGTTATTAGAAGAAGCCAAACTCAAATCGATTTGCTCCTGAATATTGGCATTGTGGGCCTGGCTGTCGGAAATTGCCCCCGCCACACTCACAGCAATCTCAGACAATGGAAGATCAAGATGGGTTCGTGTGTTATGATGTATATCGCTGAGTTCGAGCGAGTCATCCGCCATAAGTTCCCGAGGGCTTACAGACCGATCTAGTTCACGTAGATTGGTCTGCGAAAGCTTGAAAAGCGGCTGATTAAAGAACTCGTCCTGTGACATGGCTACAGGTTACCGAATTTGCCCTCTAGAACTAGCCACCAACTGGATATTTATAAAGCCGCTACAAGAAAGGAGCACAGATGGAAATCGCAACGTTTAAAGAAAGCAAACGGCGGCACAAATAAAGCCACGATGTCCAGTGTAATATATCCCCGTAATTCTACTGAGCTTTCGTTGTAGACGGGTTGGATGAAGGAGTTTAATTGGGCAATTCACCTGCTCATATGTCACGACGTGTGTAGTCACCAAGACAAATAATGTGTTTTTCTTTAATTTTGAAAGGGAAAAGATAGTGCGACTTTTTGCTATCAACGCAGTAGCACCCAGGGCCTATGGGGTAAAGGAGAATGAACTAAAATAGAGCAACAGCAACGTTGGGCCACCAGAGGCAGAGGAGATAGGGGTGGTGTGGGGTGTGATGTACGGGTGTTGTTCACGGGTGCAATGGTGAGGAGAAAGGGCTCTAAAGAGGGGCCTGGTTAGGACCGAGCCTCGTGCGGTGCAAAAATGGCCCTGTAACGGCATACTGCGGCTTGACAGGCTTTTTATATTTTGATACTCTAAGAGTCGGTTGGTTATTTGTTGGAAATAATCGTAAATCGTGTGGTGTTCGTTAATCGTTTCTTCATGGACAAGAGTTGGATCTTTCCATAGACATTCTTTTGTTTTTGTTTTTGGTTTGAGGCTTGGGAATCAGTTGGTGTATTCAAACAATGGTTTTGAGTCAGTGATAGACCTCTTTTTTATAGACTCCAATAACTTGACGTTATCTTCATCATTTTTCTTCAAAATCAAATTCTTTAAGCACTTGTTCTCCATCTCCAACGTGAGGAGCTTCTTCTCTAACCCGCTGACTTTATCTTCGAGATCTTTGACGTTTTGCTCCATTTGTTGCTCCTTCATTTTCTTCTTGATCCTGAACCGGGCCGACGCCGCCGTGTTACGTTTCCGCTTGTCATCGTGGGCAGCCACATGTACTGGCTCGTCCACGGCAGGCGACACTGACACTGTAGGACTGGCCACGGAAGCCGGCCTGGCGTTCAAGCTGTCATTTAATGTTTTCAGATCCGATTTGAAGTCCAAGTTGTAGAAGTCGTTGTTGGAGAACAAATCCAAGTCGTTGTTGACGTTTTGCGGTAAGTCGAGGTCGAGGTCGAAGTTGTCATTGAACTCCAAGTTCAAATCCGTGATATAGTCCGAAGGCTTGAACATTGTGGATAGTTTTGTGAATATGGCCTTTTGTACTTAAAAACGTTTTTGTTTCTGTTTTCTGACTCTTCAGTTCATATTTATGAAGAAAAAAATTTTCTCAATTGGTTGGCGCACTAAGAGTATTACAAATCAAGCTCATGCCCGAAGGGCCCACTGGCACTATCTTCCGTCTGTTTCGGGTACTCAGGGCTCCAGATTTTAATTCTGGTCAAGTTGTGGTCGGTCCAATAATGTGCGGTGTGTGGACGGACAACATGAACAAACATGGACCAGCATAGGTATTTGAAAAATGAATCACTGTGACTAATTTCCTAAACCGGCAAAAATTCCCGCGGCAAGGGCTGCAAAAACGTAGCTGCAGTTTCCATATTTTTATACATTGAACCCAATTTATCAACTTTACCTAAATCTATCTATATAGTGTCGTTATTCATAATCTAGTGGCCTAGTGGTTGATCTGATCTACCAAAGACTTCAACATAAACTGCTCATCGTCTTCTTTGGCCGGAGCTAGAGCCAAGTCTCGGGGTACCTGTTTGGCAGAGTTGAACGCTTCGAACTGCATGGACCCCGAGCTTGCGGCATTGTACAGCTGTGGTGCTTGTGCTTGCGTTTGTGTTTGTGTTTTTGTGTGTGTTTGTGCTTGTACTTCTGCCTGCTGTGAGTTAGGGGCAAAAGGAATCCCAATCACCGCACACATCCAGATCCGTGTTTTGTATATCCTGAACAACTCTCTGACCAAATCTCTGAAGTCAATCCGCTTGTTCGTAGAATAATAGAAGATCAACTTGTTCCGGTCAAATTGGTATTCTGCGTCGATCAATTTCATGTTCATCAACTCATTCGTGTCGTTTGCGTTGAGGTAGTTCATGTTGCTGATCTTGGCCAAACACAACCTGCATGCCTTCTCTTCGTCTATTTTCTTGTTCAAGATCTTCACCGCCTCGTTGGGTTGAGCGGTCCCAATCACCGGTTTGGGGAAGTGTAACTGCGGCGGCGACGACGAACTATGGCTGAACTGTAAGTTCAACTCGTCACTGTTGTCGTTCAAGGCCTGTTGCTGTTCCTGGAAGTGGAGGAACTTCAAAAGACGGGCTTCATCGATGGACAAGTTCAATTTGACTACTTTCCCCAAGTCACGGCCTCTGTCGGCCTCCACGAAAACCAAGTCGCCAACCTGTAATCTGTCCAATTCGTGGTTGTTGGGCAAGTAGAAAACGTCAATTCGGCCGGCCTTGAACCCCACAAGAACCAACTGGTAGTTCTTTAGTGAATTCTCAATGGGGAACTTGGGCAACTGAAGATTGTCAATATTGTAGGACTTGTCGTCAAAGAAGTTGTTTTCGAGTAGCCGAAGCGTGACTTTAACCCGTTTGTGGGGATCGGTGTTGAAGTACTCGTTGATGAGCTCCAACGGCTTGGACCGAGTGCCACTGGCCTGTTCATGGCCCATACTCGACTTCCCACCGGTGGCCGGATCCATGTAATGGATGTCACCTATAGAATGCCGTCTGTTCAAGTCGAACCTAAACTCGGACAGCTCTGCTGTGGGAGAGAACGAACTGGCTGACGTTCTATGATCGAACCACTGGGTACCCACCTGCGTAGCCAGAACCGGAGGACCTTGGCCTTGCGATTGCGAATGGAGCTGATTTGGCACCGGCGGTTGCCCTGGGGCCAGGTAGCTGTTCCGTGCCTGGCCTTCCCACACATTGTAGTCCCGGGTGTCCTGCCATTTCTGGTCAAATATCCCGGCTTCCATGGACCCAGGTGGGTTGTAGAGCCCAAACCCGTTGTGGGCCACTCTGGAAACACCCCCCATGGCCTCCGAGTCGTTCAGTTGGTAAGGACTGAGTGCCTGCCCGTACAGCAACCCAGGTGGCTGTTGGGTCTGTTGTGATCCTATTTGTGGTTGTATTTGTTGTTGTGGTGGCGAGAAGCTGTTCTGAAACTGACTGTTGAACTCGTCAAAGGTTACCCCAGCGCCGCTGGAAACAGATGAATGATTGGACCAGATATTGTCAAAATTCAGTTGGCGTCTATTGTAAGGACTTTGCCACAATTCGTTGCCTCCAGAAGAAGATCTGGAATACATGTTGAAAACCGTTGAAGAAAGCAAAATATAAGAAATTACAAAGTTTTCGAAAGGAGTGATGTCTGATTTTTATTTATATAGTTTTTTTTAATTATTATTTTTTATTTTTGATTGTTTTTCCTGATCATTTTTAACCCACACTATGATTTAGGGAACAATAATTTGGGCATTTTGGCGTTGTTTGCGGAAATGCGTCACAAAAAGACTTTTTGGAAGCTGACCTTTACAGATACCCAAACCTACACTTCTGAAACAGAAAATACTTTTCGAAACAGAAATTACTCTCCTGTTGGACGAGGCCTTTGTGCTTGAAATAATTCGAGTCCCTTTTAGTAATTATGGGGTACCGACTTTTCGAACGTACCACTGCGTAATCAAGGAGTGTCCTGCACAATTGCTTGGTTTAACGGAAAATATAAGAAAAAAATCTGGCCCCGAGTCGTCACCTAAAACATCAACTGATGACACCCCCATATTCTGGTGTAAGGGTGTCACTATTGCTTACTCATAAAGTAGGTTTATCCAGTTGCGGCCACAAACAGACCACCAAACAAAGCATCATCTTGCATCGGCTGAATGTTCGGTTGCTATTGCAGCACAAAGTTCAAATAGTCAGGGGAGCAACTGGCCAGAAGAGGGGACAATTTACGAATTTGGGGTCAAACAGTTTTTACTGAGCGTTCAAGAGTGGAGGGAAAGCCGCCTGGTATTAAGTATGGGTGTAAGGGTGGTGAAACACGAAGGGTGGGAACTTCTGCGGCAGACGGCGTGTACTGGGAATTGGTCGTGTTGTGGGATACTGTCTTTGTCTTTGCACTAGGCTTTGTTCGTTCTGGGCTCCGTTGGCTTATTGGTCCTCTATCCAAAATCTGTAAATGGCTGCAATAATGTCGCGATATGCGCCCCGGCAATCATGCATGGCTTAGGGTACGAATACTAGCAAGAAACAGTGGTAAACTCAAAAATAAGTCATTAACATTGAACTAAAGAAAGAAAATATACCCGTAAATAAGTAACCGAAAGCAAGAAGTCGAAAGAAATAGATGTAGCAGACCTACAAGAAAACACCGAGAGCCAAAACAGCGGTGAGGAAGAAGGAGAATGGCTTGGTAAGAGCACCAGCACCTTCGTAAGCAGAAGCAGAAGCGGTAGCAGCAGAAACCGATTCTGGAGAAACAGTTTCAGAACCAGCACCAGAAGCACCAGCAGCTGGTGCACCAGTGACAGCGGTCGTGGAACCAGCAGATGCCAATGTGACATAAGTGGTGAAGTCGCTGGTGTAAGTGACATAACTGGTACCTTCGCCAGCAACTGTACCTTCAGCACCAGTGCCAGTAGCAGTGGTTCCGGTAGCACCAGTTCCGGTAGCGCCAGTGCCAGCAGCACCAGTCTTAGCACCAGTTCCGGTAGCAGCGTTAGAAACAACTAACGTGGTTGGGGTAGTAGTTTCACCCGATAATGGGCAATAGGTGGTATAAGATGTGAATTCACCCGTCACAGTGGTCAATCCGGTGGTCACTGGCACTTCGGTACAAACGTGGTTGGAGCAAGATGTAATGGTGATGACGGTGGTTCCGACGATGTCGGTTTTGGTAACGGCTTTCCCACCGGCAACAGTACCTTCGCCTAACACTGAAGTGTAGCTGACCAAGTCTCCAGCAGAATCGGTGGTGACAATGATTTCCTCGCTTCCAGTAACAACAGCTCCGTTGCTTTCGGTGGATGTGAATCCGGTAGTGTAATCAGTACATTCTGGACAGTCACCAAGATCTTCGGTAGTAGTGTATAAGTCACCGTCAGAATTGGTGGTAACGATCACTTCACCGGTCTCAGTAGAAACGGTTCCATCTGGTAAAGTAGTGACAAAAGTGGTAGTGTAATCAGTACATTCTGGACAGTCACCGAGATCCGAGGTGGTGGTGTATAAGTCACCGTCAGAATCGGTTGTGACAATAACTTCACCAGTTTCAGTGGAGACAGTTCCGTCTGGCAAGGTAGTGACAAAAGTGGTAGTGTAATCAGTACATTCTGGACAGTCACCGAGATCCGAGGTGGTGGTGTATAAGTCACCGTCAGAATCGGTTGTGACAATAACTTCACCAGTTTCAGTGGAGACAGTTCCGTCTGGCAAGGTAGTGACAAAAGTGGTAGTGTAATCAGTACATTCTGGACAGTCACCGAGATC